>ML819479.1:65720-103278 GCA_009831015.1 Picea engelmannii
AATGGTTAGGTTCAAAAGTAATGTAAAATATTATGCAAAACTGATTAAGCATAAAGTAATGAGAAAGGACGTTGTATACCTTGGAATGATTAGATGAAATGATAGTATAAGTCAAAATGTAGGTGATGAAGGGTAAAATAATATCAAAAAGTATGGGCAAAAAGGGTACAATATGTGGTCCTAACACCATCCATCCTCGGATTTTTCAGAAGGAGACTTAGTCCTCGTCTATGACCAGGATCATGACAAACTAGGGACAGGTAAGTTAGAACTTTTGTGGCATGGCCCTTACATTTTGAAATGTGTTCTGCACAGAGGCGCCTACAAGTTAGTTGATTAAGATGGGATTTCCCTAGGGGAGCCCTGGAACGAGCTTTACCTTAAAAAGTACTATGCCTAGATCACCTAGCATGTGTACGTTGTACATTATTGTATTTTAGTTTGGTGTGTTTGTTTCTTTCACGTGCTCGAGTCTTTACCTTTGCCACTCATAATTGTACCTTATGTTTTCATGCACAGATGATGTCTTCCTTTCTTATCTTTGTCGGGTTTGCGGATGGTGCTAGTCGACACACCCGGAACATTGCTTCAGTAGCATGGGTCATTTACCAATTTGACGAGGTGGTGAGTTCATGAGGTATTTGCTTAGGACCAATGACTAATAACATGGCATAATATCATGTTGTCATCAGACTCTTGACCCAAGCCTCCTCCCTAGGTATCTCTCGTATCATTATTAACCTAGACTCCCAACTCGTGGTCTATCAACTCAACCGTATCTACGCTATTCGTAATCCTATCATGCTATGTCTCCACCTACAAGTTCATCGTTTTGAACAAATATTTGATTATATCGAATACAAACATATTCCAAGACAACTCAACAATGTTTCATATTCGTTAGCTAATTACATCATGGATCGATATCTCGCCCATAGATAAGGTTTCATGAAGGAAACGAAATTGTACATCACATGTAAATTAAAACACATCACATTACAGGAATCATCATGTACATTTTTTTTGGCACTGTAAAAACTTGGAACTGTATATATATACATAGCGTGACTGAAATTGTTTTGATTACATCAAAAATTATTTGGAAGAGAAAAATTTTGGGTCTTTACACCCATACAACATCATCTGACAAGTCATACAAAATATACAATCACCAGAGAGACTCTAATCTCTCTACACTGCATTGTGCTGAGAGTAACATATCACTGCATGCACTATGCGTCTCAGTAGAGAACTAACATTCTCTGACACCCCCATAGTGTGTCTCTGTATATGTAAAGGCACTTCTCTCCTACGTAGAGGAGGAATGCCCATCGTGAGGCCTTGAAGGTTTCTTTCAATCTCCCGAAGACTTATCACTGGTGCCCCTGGATCTACTGCAACCTGAGCACCCCTGCGACATCCTGGTATTGGTATCTCAGTCAGGCACACTGCTCCCTTGTATGCATGTTGAAAACAATACATCCATCAAAAAAAATAAAAAACTCTTCTACGTACCCAAAAAAAATATATATACATACGTTAAAAAAAAAACTAAAAACAAAAAACTAGACAAGGTGTTGTTTAGTTTCTCACCTGACGCATCCCAATTTTCCCCCGCTGGTAGAATCAAATCCATGCTCCTGTGAAAGTCCACCTTGGCATATGGGAAGTCTTCTATACAAATATATTGGTGTCTTAGCCAAGCAAAAACATCACCGGTGAAACGAAACTCTAACTCTGCCACTAGTCTCGGAGACAGACTAGTCCACCATTCCATCCGTGGTTCTCCTATTGGTCATACCGCCAATGCAATATGAGGCTACATCTGGGAGATGCACTCTAAGAAGAATGAGACCAATAAAGAGTTGTATCCGAACTATTTCTGCCCCATTCTATATCTTGAAACCTATTCCTTCACGTTTTGAAGAAATCCTGCACTCTGGTTAAATAGTGTTGGCTCCAAACACTGTACGCCATAAGCTACCTGTGATCTCGACGCCAGATGTGCGCTAGTGCTTCCTGTCACACTCGTGATGGAAAACAAAATAGAACGAAGAGGTAACTCTCGAATATCCTTGATTGGGATTCTACCCCCCACTAGTCTTTCTCCTGGGACACAATGACGCACCAGATACACACCCACTTGCTCAGGAAGCGTCCTCTGTCTGGAAAAAGCTATAGGAACCCCTCTTTTTGAGAGGTCAGTCAAGAAATACACATATTCCAACTCGATGGTGAGAAGTTGTGTTCCGATCCGAAACCCCTGCTCTACAACATCCCACAAGATGATTATGTGTTCGAGCAGAAGGATATCTTTCTTCATCTTTTGTAGCTTGAAGAATTTCAGAAGGCCACAATCCCTCAACACAGCCCACGTACGAGGACTCCACAAAGCAGCCAAATCATAGAGCTCATGCTCCCATTCCTTCCACTCGATCATGGTCATCACCGAAATCACCTACAAACAAAAGAAAACAAAGAATTTCATTATTCATTTTTTCGGCAATTTCTTAAGAAATTTAAAAACTTAAAATCTATTCAAAAAGGACCACGCCCTCTTTTTATCACTCAATAATCATCACACAACAATAAAACGTTTTAAATTAAAATGATTTTCATAATGACTGCATGGGCATATTTTTTTTGAGTTTCTTATGGATTCTTTAACAAAAATGACCTATCTACTTAAGTATCAAGGCGTTGGCATCTATGTTATCACCCTCTAGAAGAGTTTTTGTAAAAGAATGTCTTTTTCCCATCATTTTCAATAGAGGCCGATTTGATCTTTTTGGAGCGACCTAGGGCTTCATTTTTTAATTTAAATATTGTTGTGAAAACAAATATTGAACCATGTAATTGAAAGAGGGGGAGATGAAGATCTACCTGGTCCAAACGTCGAGAGAAATGGTCAATCGTAGCTCCGGTATCAAGCAAATCAAGATCCACTTCCAAAATGAGAACCTCCACTGCTACAAATCCTTATGCAAAATGAAATGGTAAATGAAGATTTTTCTTGTATTACTATTTATAAATTTCCATTTTTTATAAGGTATAGTTATTTGTGGGTTTCTTTGGCAATATGATGGCCTCACTAAACCTCTGGATTGCAGTTTTGACACTACAGGTTTCGAAGCCGTTCTGATTGTTTGTTTACCTTGTCACATCAACGAGCATAGTCTTAGTTCGTTCTCAAGCTTGGGAATATAAGAACGCATCGGGTAGAATTTTATCTCTTTTTCGGACCCGTATGGACGCACAAAAAAGGAACCCCCTAGAGTCATCTTTAAACTCTTTTTAGACTCTCTAAATATGAAAAGATCATCAAGTGATATTGCTTCCTTTCACACTCGTTAAAAGGTTCGAAAGGGCATCTTTCGAGTGGTATTTTATCTCTTTTTCGGCCTCGTGAGACTAACTGTACGAAAAAGGAACTGAGAGAGTTCTCTTTTAAGTGTTTTTCCAGACTCTATAATCATGAAAAACCTTCGAGTTTTCTGTCTTTGGACTCACTAAAACAAACATCGACAGGCCCATACGAGACCGTACCCTTACTTCTTCCAGTTCGTTAAACAAAGGAAGAGGAACTTACCGAAGGTGAGTTATATCGAGCATGTGTTACCCTCCTCGAGCTCGTTAAATTAAAAAGAGGTACTCGTCTATCTGGATGGGGGAAAATTTGAAAGAAGCAAGCCAAGAAGTCTCTTGAGAAAATTACCAAGTAATTCTTAGAGTCACCCTTGAACACGACACTTTGTCTTTTTAATCCACTAAACCTCTGCACTGAGCCATCCCTTTGAGTTTCTTTCACTCCTTTGGGTCGCCTAACGTAAGTCACAACATCCACTGCATCATCAATTTTGGTCCATGTCATATTTATGTTGTTGTGCCTCAGTGTTCAAGGGAAGTATCCACCTCGAGAGTCAGTCATCACAAATATCTTGTCTCAATACCCGTGTCAGTCCATGTTCATGTGATCTACCAATTATATCTCTATGTATGTTTTGTGTCGTTGATGGGGGATACATCAAGGCCCTCCTTCGACGAGTCTATTCCTATAGAATTCAACACATTATCCAGGAACTAGACTCAGAAACCAGTTAATACTTTAGGACCTGCATGCCTCAATGGCAGGCTTCCTCACGCCCGATAGTGGGTTTACATCACTGACCCCTGATCGGATGATTCCATGGATGTTCGAATCTAGCTCATCCATTCACATTCATTGGAATGTACTAGGGTACCTTTGGAATCATTTACATTAATGGTGATCTCCATCACGCTTGTTAACAATTTACATCATTGACCGGTAATCAAGTGGTTTCTGCCATGTTCGACATCAGGACATCTATTCACATGGTTAGATTTGTACTACATCGGGATCGGTAAGAAGACCCTGGGTTGAGTGATCACTTTGATATGTTCTTTTCCCAGGTTGCGAAGGATTTTCTCTTGAACAATGACACATATATATTGTTACATAGATCCACTTTGTATTGGTCGTGGCTATGTCTTGTCATATCGTATATCCACTGTGTATTTTTCGTGGCTACGATCAGTTCAGGTCATCAGAGTATAGATCCACACTGTATCCTCGGTGGCTATACCTTTTTATCAATACAATTATGGATCCACAGTGTATTTTATGGTGGCCATATCTTGCAAGTCTTGACCACCCAAGCATAGGTATGCCCGCCTCGGGTTTGGAACATGTCATAATATTTGTTGGATGTTTGTGTGCAACTTCTGTCAGGTTCTTTGAGTCTATACCCTTGCTTGAAAGTCTACAAAGCATTTCAGTTATCAGTTCTCATCTTCTAACTTCATAATTTGGGGGGAAATATGTTACACATCAACATTACTCACTTTGATAAGTGTCGCATGTTGCTCACAAGTGTCGCAAGTGTCGCATGTTGCTCACAAGTGTCCCACGTGTTGCATGTTGCTCACAAATGTCACAAGTGTCAAGAAAAACATACTGCCATGATGACAACACTAAGGAGACACTTAAAATGCCTTAAACACTTGATTTTAAGGAAGAGGAATGGCTAACTGAAGTTAAGAACCTCTTGCCACCTGAAAGAATCATCGAATCTAAGGTTTTAGAAGAGAGCGCTCCCCTATATCACCCTTAGGAGCATTGGCACTCCCCTATAAAGTGCTAGGGAGCGTTATAACACTAAAAAACCCTTCTGAGGGAGCGCTATGGATTTTTAAAGCGCTGGCGCCCCCCTAAAGCCTACTAGGGAGTGTTATAGCACTCTGATGGCCTTTTTGAGGGAGCACTACCTATTCCGGGAAACAGTTGATCTGTTGAGGAGAATAAGGGGAAGATCTTTCAATCTTGGAAGGCAGTTGCATTCGAATTCTTGGTTCAACCATGATCTTAGGAGAAGATCCCTGGCTTAAGGAGGGAAATCCTCAACTTACCCTAAAGATACCTCAGGAGGTTAGGCCTCTCTAAACCTATATAAAAATGCTCTATCATGGTGGAAAAGGGGGAAGAATTGGAAGCATGAAACCTATGATCTCATAGAAAACATACAGTGAACTGGAGGAAAGTAATCAGTGAAGTTGTTGTCATCCAGATCGTGGATATTTTGAGCAAGGGTTAGACAAAGGGGACTTGACGAAGCTGTCGCATTCGCATCTACGGTTGTAAGTTACTTCTGTCATTGTTCTCATCAATATGACATGCTTGGCCTGTTTCTTTCTAGTTTGTGTTTAATCTCACATGAACTTGTCTCTGATAGATAGATCTATTTCAAGCTAATATCAATAGAGTAGGAAGTGGTTGTACTATTTTTTGTCTACAGGGCTCATCGAGGAGTGAAATATTGGAGCTCAACTCGGAGCGTGCAGGGACAAACGCCGGTAAAAGGTACTTTTTTTCTCCTTCCTCCTCGCACATTAGTTTGTATAGATTTGAAAGGAATTCAGTGTCCATGTTAAGCATATTTTGTCTTAAGAGTTAAGAGTCTAGCTCTCAAGAGGAGATATACCTATTTGCAGGGATATTTTCCTTCAACAGCATGGGCCAAAGAATCCTGTAGAGCACATAGTGCACCATATGAATGACTATGTACGATAAAATCTGCACACTCTTGTGAATGAAACATTTATGGTTCTTGTCGACCTCTCAACCACTTATGGGCCATCTCCCAAGCTGATTTAACCCTCAAATATGAGATGAATCCAAATGGGGGGATGGTCAAATACCTAAGGGTGCCCTAAAGGGCCCCTTTTCCACACTAAAAACCAGTTGGATATTGCCTCAAAGACATTGTATAAATGGAGGCCATGGGTGCACTAAGAATTTAATAATATCATAGTATTGTTATGTTGCCTCAATCCTCCTTCAAGAATCCTCTTTTCTTCTTGGAGCATTCTAGCAACATTCAAATAAGTTATTCCACTCACCTCTTGACAGAATAGGATTGGATTTCTTCACCATTTTCTTTCTTGTTGTTCATTGTAAGAAGAGATCTCAAATTGGGAACTCAAGAGCCCTCCCAAGGAGGAAGACGGGATCCATAAGTCCTCCTTTGTCTACAATGTTTTTCCAACTAATATAGTTATACATTGGTGGAATAATCTTGGTCATTTGGTTGATTGATTTTGGTTCAAAGTTTCTTATGCATTGTAGCTTTATTTCCTTAGTTTTTTTTAGTTTATTTGGTTGTGTATTTCATGTTCTTGAATTATCTAACTCATGCACTAACCTCTGTCTTGTCTAGCATGCCCAACTAGACTTGTAAGTTCCCTTGTTTTTCTTATCCAAGTGATGAAATAGACACAAAACTCATCCCGCATTCCGATCCCTATTGACTCAACATGAGATGGGGGAAAGAAGAGGGAATTGGATGGAACTGTTCCAAGAATTTGATCTCAATATAAAACCTGCCAAACTGGTTAAGGGACAAGGATTATGTAAGCTGGCAGTTGAACCCCATGACCAAGTAAATGAAGACCCTGTGTGGGAGAATGAATTGGAATTATGGTATAGTGAAGATTCATATGTATCCCTAGGGAAGGATTATTGCTATGGGAAATTATATTATCTCTTGCACCATGGGATTTTCCCAGAAAACCTAAACCCTAAGTAAAGGAGAGCTCTTAGACTAAAATCGACACAATATCGCCTCATAAATTTAGTGTTCTTTTGCGTTAATTATGATGGGTTAATTTTAAGATGTCTCGAACGAGAAGACGCAAACAAGGTTCTGAAGGAGCTCCATGATAGTCCTGCAGGTGGACACTTCGCAGGGAATACCACCGCTCACAAAATACTGAGAGCTGGCTATTATTGGCCTATTCTATTCAGGGACGCTCACACATACGTTAGGAACTGTAAAACTTGTCAAATAAGCACGGGAAGGGAAATGAGAGTAGTTGTCCCACTCCAACACATGGTCGTCTCCAGTCCATTCGAGCAATGAGGGTTAGATATCATAGGAGAAATTACACTAAGTTCTTAAAAAAAACATAGATACATATTGACCGCCACAGACTATTTCACAAAATGGGAAGAGGTCATCCCTCTGACTCATATAAATGAAAAGGCGGTGATCCAATTCATAGAACAAGAGCTGATCTCAATATTTGGTATGGCTTCCATCCTTGTTTTGGATAATGGCGCATACTTTTATTCCACCCTATTAAAAGAGTTTTATCTAGACAAAGGAATCATAATCAGATACTCTGCAAACTATTATCCACAGGGGAACAGAGTGGTAGAATCAACCAATAAGAACCTAGTGAGGATATTATAGAAAATAGTTGCAGACAACCAGAGGAATTGGCATAGTTCGCTTAATAATGCCTTATGGGATGATAGAGTAACACCCAAGGAAGCTATAGGGAATTCCCCATACTTTCTGGTATACAGACAAGAATCCATTCTTTGGAACAGGAAATATATTCCATCTCTTTAGCTTTCTCAGGATTCTAGAGGACAACCCTCATCGCTTATTTAACAAAGAATTGATACCCTCCTCGTGCTAGAAGAAGAAATGGAGAAATCAAAATCAAATTTCATTGTTCATCAATAGATAGTTAAAAGGAGGTTTTACAAGCATAAGGCCAAAGAGAAGAATTTTGAAGTAGGAGACTTAGTCCTGAAATGGGACAGAGTGAATGAGTCGAAGGGAAAACATTTGAAGTTTCAAAATCTATGGCTCAAACCTTTTCAAGTAGTCGATAAAATTGGGGTAGGGAAGTATCGGTTGAAAAATATGAGGGGGGAACTTGACACCCTCTCGGTGAATAAGCAAGCCATAAAACAATACTTCTATTAAAAAAAAAAGATGTGTGTGTTTTCATGATATTTTGTTTTTAGGTAGGCTGATTGCGGAGTTATTCATTTTTTTTCTTGTTATAGTATTGTTTTCTCTTTGAATTTTGTGTTCAACAAGGCATTGGCTAGACTTATTTCATGCGGTATAATGAACTCTATTCCTGACTCATGCTTACATACAACATAAGAAGCATTGGGAGAATTGTGGTTGTTTTGAAGGAGTTTTGTATCTAACATGTTCAAATAAACACCCATGGAAAGTGATGAAGTGTCTGCCTAGTGGTCTGGTAAAACCTAAAGGGAAATATGGTAAGCTAGAAAGGACCACATTTTCCTCAAGAAATAGCTAGCAAAAATTCACCTTAACCATCTCATTTTGCAAATAAAAAACGTCCTCCTCTCCCACTCGCTCAGGGCATTATGCCGAAATAAAATCAATTATATCAAATGAGTGAAAAGTTTGAGAGGGGATGTAGATAACTTTGTCAGGGATATGGATGCTTGCTAGTGGTGGAGAAAGGTCTGTGACGTCGGGTGTTATCAGGATAATTTTTAAGTGTGGACACAAATCAATCCCCCTAGCTTCACTACGAAACTAGAACAAAACAAGATAGTACACTACTTTTTCCTTAGATTCGATTATCAAATGAGAAATGGATCTATAACATACCTTTTAAATATTGAAGATTTGACTTCGCCAATGAAATCCAAGCTCTGTCATGAGGCTTATGGAGAAATATATGCAAATAAACACAAGACAATGAAGACAATAATAACATATTCTATTTGATATGAAACTATGTACGTGATCAATGAATCATACAATATGAACAAATAACATTCATATAGGAAATAAAAGTATATTTGTATTAAATAATGTAGAATAAAGATACAACCAGATGACTTGATGTTTTTAGGTTCCTTCCAACAGTTCCTTGATTCCCACACACTTCTAATCCATGGATTCTGAGACTATAGATCTGATATCTATTCACAATCTATCTTGATAAAGAAAAGCTCAAAGCCAATATACAAGCTCCAAAGAATCCAAGCTACAAAACCCAAGCTAAATTTCTCCATGATAGCTCCTCTCCTTTTATAATATGAAGAGGATAAGGTGAGGAGGTTAGGATGATCCCACTAAATCATGAAAGCGATTAAGATCCAAACCGTTCAGAGGCCACCTCACCATAGAAGCTTCTCCTTCTAGAAGCATCGAGAAGATGCCCGTTTTTCCTACGTATAGAAATCGTCGCACCCTAGATATAGTGCAGCCTATGACGATGTCACAGTATAGATTTAGAGCAGGGTGTGGTGATCAAGCATTGTTGCACCCTGCGTATAGTGTAGCCTACGACGATCTTCCTTGATAGCGTTTTTATAAAGGAAAATTTAATTTCTTCTCTTAGGAAAAGTTCTTCTCCCTTCTTTCTTCAAGAATTTAGGACACTGATCCTTCTAAAGACAAAGGAGAGGTTTACATAATTAACGGTCATAAGGGTGGAGAAAATAATGTGTAACAGAGATCCCCCCAAAGTATGAAGTTAGAACAGAGTGATAGCTGAAATACTTTGTCAAGTGTGTGTAGGGAACAAGGAACACGTTGATCGAAAACCTGCCAACAAACAAGGAACTACAGTACAATAATACATCATCATTGATGTAGGCATTCCCATACTGAGAATACAAATGACTCAAAGCATAAATTATGACATTCAAAGATCCATGTCAAGTAAGATAGGTCATCACCACTAAACATACACTGTGGATCCATGCCAATATGACTCAAATCTTAACATAGCCACTAAAAATACACTATGGATCTATGTGTTAAAGACTCAAGTTTGAACATAGCCATGAGACATACATTGTGGATCTATGCAACAATACAATGTGAATATACTCTAACGCAACATGAATCTATCAGAAAATATTCAGGGTCTTCATCTCCACCACTCTATAATACGAATCTAACAATGCGAATACATGTGTTGAAGTTGAACATGGTAGAAACCACTTGAATACCAGTGATTAATGAATACCATTAACAAGTACGAGGGAAATCACCATTAATGTCAATGACTCCCAAGGTACTCTAGTACAATCTAATGAATGTGAATTAATGAGTTGAAGTCGAACACTCGGTGGAGTCTCTCGATCAGAGCTCAATACTGAAAACCCATTGTCGAAAGCGAGGAAACTTGCCATTGAGGCATGAAAGTTCCAAGGTACCAATTAGTTCCTAAGTCTAATTCCTAGATAATGAGTTGAAGTTGATAGGAAAAGACTCGTAACAGAAAGGCCTTAATGTATCCTCCATCAATGACACGAAATGGGTAAAAATATTTGAAGTAGCTCAAAGTAATAAGTGATTTAGGCCTGATTTAGGTATGGGAAACACAATAGAAGGCTTAAAGACTGTATAAATGGATGACGCAATAGAAGGATTTCCGGGTTGAACTTCTCTTTGAACATATTGATGACACGACAATTGTCTTGGAAACACTAACTCAATGATAGAGATCACAGACCGATTTGTAATATTATAAAAGAGTATGATCAAGAGACAAGTGGATTTTCCAACCTAGACACAAAGAGAGTGAAAGGGTTTCATCTTCAAAAGATACTCTTCCATAGAATACAGCTTTAGATACATTTCTTTCCCAATTTTTCCTCCACCATTTCTGGTGAGTACCTCTTTATTTTTACACAAGATCGAGGAGGATACAATATGCTTGAATTGTAAGCTCATCCTTTATATGAGTACCTCGAAGTATGTTTAACGAACCCTAGGAATGAGTGGTTCGGTCCCATATGGGACTTTCGATGTTTGTTTTACGAGTAAAAGGAAAGAAAACTCAAGGGTTTTTCATATTTAGAGAGTCTAAAAAACACTTAAAGAGAACGCCAAAATGTCATTTTTCTTAAAATAGTCTGATGAGACTGAAAAAGAGATAAACTACCGCTCAAAAGATGTATTCTTCAAATGATTTAACGAGCGTGAAAAGAACAAGATCGCTCGACAATATTTTCATGTTTAGAGAGTCTGAAAAGAGCTTAAAGGGAACTCCAGGGGGTTCCTTTTTCATATAACATTTACGAGTCTAAAAAAGTGATAAACGTTTACTTGATTACATTATCAGGTATTTACAAGTACGAGAAAGAACAAAGACTGAGCACGGGATTGTTTCATTTTTTACGCAAGCTTAAAACAAAACAAAACTATGATTGGGATAGATTTTATTTTTACCCAAGCTCAAAACTAGCCAAAACTATGCTTGGACATGGTTTCATTTTTACACAAGATTGAACCAAAGGAAACTATGCTTGAGGTAGGTGGTTTCATTTTTACACAAGCTTGAACCAAAGAAAAATATGCTTGTGACTTCCCAATGCATAACACAGGGATGGTTGGTACTTAGTCCCCGTCTTAAGAAACTAGTGGCTTTAACTTCAACATGAAGTCTAGAGGTTGAAAGAATTCCCCCCCAAGATTCAGTTTGTCCAATGGCATAGGAGGATGAAAATAATCTTCAAATACTATACATAACGAAGTACTTGACTCAATAGAAGAGGGGGAAAACTATTTCATTTTTTAACGAGCTTGACACAAGAATAAGAACTATGCTCCAGAATCCAAGTTCAATCCCCAGACCTTTGTTTCATTTTTTAATGAGCTTGACACAAAAACAGGAACTATGCTCGTAAGCTCTGTTTCATTTTTTAATGAGGTTTATATAGAGACGCGAAAACTATCCTCACAGTTAGTTTCATTGTTTAACAAGCTTGAAATCAGAAAACCATGTTCAAAACTGGTTTCATTTTTTAATGAGCTTGAAATCAGAAAACCATGATCAAAGATGGTTTCATTTTTTAATGAGCTTGAAATCAGAAAACCATGCTCAAAGATGGATTCATTTTTTAATGATATTTAAATCAAAAAACCATGCTCAATAATGGTCCTCTTGATCATGAATTCCAATAGGATAGTTCTCTGGAAGGACACCATGTTGAGGGACACAAATCAGTCATGGCCTCCAAGAGATCTTCATTTGATGGAAGAAACACACTCTGGAAGGAACACATGTCGAGGGCCGCAACAGGGGTAAGGAGGTCAAGCTCCAATAGCCCTATCGAAGAGATCACCAAGTCAACTATCGGATCCAATTCATAAGAGACTGAGCTTACAGTGAGAGTCTCATATTCATTGGCATGTGAAGTCATGGGGGACAATGCCACATAATTGACCTGTGGAGGGGGCGATATCGTCTTCATATACAAACCATTTAGGGAGGTCATTGAATTCAAGTCAGGACCAACAAACGAGAGTTGATCAATAGCCACAACTCTTCGATCTTGACAGAAAGATATCACATGAAAAAGAGTGGACACAATAGCTTTCATGGCATAGACATAATCTCTCCCAAGGAGTAAATTGAAATTCAAGAGGTCTTGGACTACCGTGACATCAATAAAGACAATTTTCCCTCCCAAAGTTACAGGAAATTGAAGAAGGATCCCTAAAGGGTGACTGGTTCTTTTGTTAAAAGATAACAGATTCTGTGTAACCAACACAAGTTGAGGATAACCCAAAGCTTTCCAAGCAATAGAGGACAAAATACTAATGGACGAACCTTCATCTATAAACGTTTGAGGAACGTCCTGACCAAAAACTTGTATTGTAATCTTGAAATAAATGTGAGAGGGAAGACAAGGTCTAGTTAGTACACCCCAATTAAAAAGGATGGCCTCATTATTTGGAGGGGGTTCCACAGGAGAAGGAGGAATACCCCCCAACATGGTATATTCTGTATCAATGAGAAAAATGTGGGCAATATCGGGTTTACTCTCTAGTGGGAGAGTTGGATCGATCGATGACGATATCAGATCAATCACTTGGTTTGCATTCTCCAAGGGGATAATGGGTTCAATGGTTGGAAATGGGTCGACCACTTGGGTGACACTCTCTAATGGGAGAGTGGGATTGACCGATGATAGGATCAGATCAACCACTTTATCAACAATATCAACTAATGACGTGAACAAATTGACTACATGATCAACCAGACTGATCAATGAAGGGACCAGATTGATCATTCCATCAACTACTGGTGGGTCGAGATTAATCTTGCAATAAGAAGCTGGAAGTTGAGGCTGTGAAATGGTCATGTCTTCCAATAATTTCAAGGCTTCGTCCATACGAAGTAAACGGTGAGTTAGATGACTCCCTTTTCATAACATGCATGAGAACTTGACTCTACTTTTTTTCTTCCCAACGGTATCCTAACTTGCTGATGGGAGGTCATCAACATGTTGTTCAGAGGCTGATGACATGGGTTGGTGAGGGTGTGTAGACCATTCTTCTATAACCTTGGATAGCCTAGGGAAATCCTTAAGAATATGGGTACCCTTAAAAATCCTGCTAGGGTACTTGGGCTTACAGGTTGTTTGGGTGATCTTGGTATCATCAACACTCCAAGCACGATTATCAGTAACTGCTTGTTTTCCAACATGTCTGGAAATGGATGGAAGTTTGGATCCTTGTTTATTTTTCTTCTTCTTATTCTTCCTTTCCTTCTTCTTCTTATCCACCGGGTTACTAGCTTCATTGCTTTCACTCAACGAAGAAGATGAAACGAAAAAAGACCTTGCAATTGGAGAAGGTGAAGAAGATCTAATTACTAGTGAAGAAGGTGAAGGATCAACATGAGGTTGATGTTCTTGGGGGGAAGTGCTTACAACTGAATCACTAGCTACATTCAAGATTACCTGAGTGGAAAAAAACCATACCGGTAATCCAATTGTGAGACCTGGAAGGCTCAAATTAGTGATTTGAGGCCTGAAATCAACTTGAAAGGCTTCCACTCATCATTGTGGGTATACCTTCAAGAAAACCCCATAATACACACAATCTCTACACCAAGTCCAACAAAGAAGGGTGAGTAACTTTGCCAGTCTTAATGCGACCTCAGGTTTGACCCTTGTGTTTTAAGGGCTTCCCAGGACAAAATGTAGCAAGTGTATTTCACCGCTCCCTAACGCAAGATTCTATGTTTGTCTACAGCTTTGGAAAGTTATCTTTCACATCTATTCCAAAGCTCTAGAACTAATCTAGTGTAGGTTTGCTACCAGAAAATATAAAAATTTCTAATCAATTTTTATAAGCGCTTTATTTTTAAGGTTGTTGTTACTCAAGAGGAAAATGGCGTGGACTAAATGATGTTTTGACCGACTCTAAACAATGAAAAGACATGAGAATGCAAATATTTCACTTCGATGAAAGCTATATTACGAGAAGGAGAAACTTTTTATCATTCCCATATGCACAATGTCCCAAAAGTTTATTAAACTCATCAATATCAATATTCTTAAGAAATGAGCAAAAGTGACTGTACACCAATACATGATTCTTGAATTGTTTTTTAGAATTCAAGACCAAAAACACCAAAAATCATGCAATTTCACTTCTTCAAATGCAAAGATGCCCCCAATCTAATATAAAGCAAGAAATTATTATTTTTTTGTTTCAAAGATTGCTAAAAGCAATAGAAAATCACTTCAAAAAAAACACAACCCAAACAAAGTTTCTCTTTTAGCATGAGTTATTTAGAAAAAAGAAGTGTTATTTTCACTAAATAATTCTAAAGAAAAACAAAGCTGTGTAACAGAAAGACACTCAAAGAAAGAGATCAAATATTTCAAAACAAAACAAGCCAAAACAAAGCAAATATGGCTAAAAGAAGATTCAAAGATGATCAAGAAGACTATAATCAGACCCAAAAAATCACCCCAAACACTTATCACAGATCTGGGTAAGGAAAAATCACCAAAAGCTAAAAAATTCCCAAATCATCACAGGTTGTAAGACCAACGTAGAGCGACGATCCCGAGTCACTGCAGGCTAGAGAAAAACTACAGTGTGACATCGCCGCTCTCTGTCAAAAAGGAAGGGTGTGTCAATCTTAGATTGTCACACTTCCCCTCAAAGCAGGGTGAGACGATCAAAGAAAAATGAAAAAAATAAAAAGCATGAAGGTTTTTCCACTGAATTTAAACAATGAAAGAGTTCATCTAGATCTCCCAGTGACTCAGAAAATAGAACCCAGGCAATCAAAGAAAAAAAGAAAGGAAAACTAGGAAAACAATTTGATCCTCAGTGGAGTCACCAATTTTGTTAGCAGGGTAATTGTTAAGTGCAGACAAAAATCAATCCCCCTAGCTTCACTATGAAACTAGAACAAACCAAGACAATACACTACTCTTTCCTTAGATTTGATTATCAAATGAGAAATGGATCTAGAACATACCTTTTAAATATCGAAGATATGAGTTCGCCAATGCAATCCAAGCTCTGTCACGAGGCTTATGGATAAATATCTGCAAAGGAACACAAGCCAATGAAGATACAAATAATAGATTCTATTTTATATGAAACTATGTACATGATCAAGGAATCATACAATATGAACAAATAACATTCATATAGGAAAGACAAGTATATATATATTAAAGAATGTGGAAGAAAGATACAACCAGATGCCTTGATGTTGTAAGGTTCCTTCTGACAGTTCCTTACTTCCCACAAACTTCCAATCCATGGATTCTTAGACTATAGATCTGATATCTATTCACAATATATCTTGAGAAAAAAAATCTCTAAGAGAATATACAAGCTCCAAAGAATCCAAGCTACAAAACCCAAGCTAACTTTCTCCATAAGAGCTCCTCTCCTTTTATAAGATGAAGAGGATAAGGTGAGGAGGTTAGGATGATCCCACTAAATCATGAAAGCGAGTAATATCCAAACCGTTTGGAGGCCACGTCACCATAGAGGATTCTCCTTCTAGAAGCATTGAGAAGATGCCCATTTTTCCTACATACATAAATCATCGCACCCTAGCTATTGTGCAGCCTGTGACGACGTCGCAATATAGATTTAGAGAAGGGTGTGATGATCAAGCATTACCACACCCTACATATAGTGCATCCTATGATGATCTTCCTTAATAGGGTTTTTACAAAGGAAAATACAATTTCTTCTCTCAAGAAAAGTTCTTCTCCCTTCTTTCCTCAGGAATTCAGGCCACTGATGCTTCTAAATACAAAGGATAGGTTTACATCATTAACGATCATAAGGGTGACGAAATTAATGTGTAACATCGGGGTGACTCCATCGACGCTATGGATTCTCCCTGGTAGCAGAGCAACACTATATCAAGTGACTGATGATAACTAAAAGGCCTCATGCCAGGGAATGCCTTACTCAACTGTTGTCAAAAGAGGGCATTGTTGTTGGGAAAAACACCCTACTGACTAGAAAACTAGGGTCAGACTTGCATGTAGATTTTGACCAAATAGAAACTACATTTTTACCTACAACCCAAGATTTAAACCCCTTTATCACAGTAAATGCAAGGAAAAGGACCACCTACCTTATTACCGGTGTTCAATGTAGATCCTCCATTGTGCTTGACTACTTGCTTGCGCTGCTCCTTCCACAGATGACCTGCACTCAAGACAAACAACAACTATGCATGCATGCTACTTCTATACTCAAGGGTTAGAAATCAAGCATAAATAAATCAAATCACAGACAATTCATGCATTGGGACGGGAAAAGTATTCTTTTTATTACTGAAAGTGAATCAAGTTACAAAAGATGAGACCGGCCACCACTCCTTGAACCTGATCTTGGGCTCCTCTTCTTCTATCCTTCAACTGCTTTACGTTAAATCTCCTTTGGCATGAGGAAAGGCTAAAGGGTTGGGACAATGAATTATGTAAATGGGCAGAGTTTCTTCGCTATATTTTTTCCTCCTCCAAATGGTACCCCTACCCCTTCTTTTATAGGTTAGAAGGAGCTAGGGTTTTGGACAAACCCTCGGCCATGCATGGTCGGGAGTTTCAGTTAACTAACCCATAGCTTTTTGTTCCATCGAAAACTTTCCTTTTTTTGTGCTTTGTTAGGTACAGATGGACTGTTGTGAGTCAGCCAATGTGTACACGCGTGCAGTAATGGGTTAGGGCATGTGGGCCTTGACACAAGAGGATTTTCAAAGAGTTGTTCAACAGATTTTTGGCAAAGAAGGGATATGAGTTGGCCTAATGCCAGGTAAGCATGTGTGGTGCAATTTAGGGCTTAGTCACAAACTTCACTTGGACAATAGCACAACAAGTGATGAGACTCGGACAGCATATATGTTAATCATAAGTCTACGAAGAAGGGGAGAATGCAAACTCTCCATATGTTTGGAAGAATAACCAAACGGTGGAGGACACAACTCTATATAGCGAGAAAATATTCCTAAGGTCGTACTACATCCCATAGTCTGATGATCAAATGGACAGATGTGCTTTATCCAAGGGAGACTCATTATGCTGCCAATAAAGAAAATACTTTTCCCATCCTCTTTTTGGGGTATATTTGATTTTTTTTTTTCTTTTCAATAATCTTGGAAAAAGAATAAAGGAATATTACATTACAATGGAGAAATGAGTACTGCAAACATACAAGCTCAAGGCACAAGGACAAGACTGATGTTCTGGTAAATTGATACTCAGGAAAAATCCTCCAGCGGCCAAAGGTGTTAATACGCAGAAGCAAATTGTCACACGGATGGTGGATAAGGTATGCAAATGCGGTTGATAGAACACATAATGGTAACGTCCTTCGATGTAAGTTTAACGAGCCTAGAGAAGGTAAGCTCAGTGGTTTTTCATATTTAGAGAGTTTGAAAAAGCATAAAAGGAGACTCTGATGGGGTACCTTTTTCGACAATAGTCTAGTTGGTTCGAAAAAGGGATAAACTAGCACTGATTAGATGTCAATTCAAAACCATTTTAACGAGTGTGACAAGGACAAGATCACTCGGCTATTTTTTCACTTTTAAGGAGTCTGAAAAAATCTTAACTACGGACTCCGTCAGGAATATTCTTCTGGACCAATTTAACGAGTGTGAAAGAATAAGGTCACTCGATGATCTTTTCAATTTTAGGGAGTCTAAAAAGAGTTTAACTATGGACTCCGTGGGGGTTTATTTTTCGTAAGTTTAGTCCCTCAGGCCCGAAAAAGGGATAAAATCATACATGAGTGTACTCTTCTAAAGAACGAAAGTTCTATCGAGTATACCTTTGTTCGTATAGTTGACCGTCCAGACCGAAAAAGGGGTAAACTCTCGTCAGACAGACATGAATTCAAATTTCAATTTAACGAGTGTGAAAGGCCAAAAGATTGCTCGACAATATTTTCATGTTTAAAGGGTCTGAAAAATGGCTTAAAATAAGACTTGTTTAAGGAACGTTCTTCTAGACCAATTTAACAAGTGTGAAGAAGAAGGTCACTCGACAATCTTTTCATCTTTAATGAGTCTGAAAAGGGCTTAAAGAAGACTCCATTATGGTTACTTTTCTAAGTTAATCCAAAGGAGATCGAAAAGCATAAATGCAGTCTCGCCGGATGTTGTTTTCGAATATCAAAGTGAGCTTGAAAAACAACAAAGTTAGCTCATGATAGACTCTTTATGGGTCGATGCCTAGCATCTCCTTGGGGGAGATGTATGCTCCGACGAAAATATTTTCTATGATGCCAGGGGTTCTAGAGATATTGATAGGTATCATTTCAGAAATGGTTTCCATATTACCCTCAGCATAGATCTTGTGTGTAGCTAAGGGATTAGTATGCCAAGACCTATCTCCAGTCATAGTCACGGTGAATTCTCCTACTTTGATTCGGTTTAACTTTGGGAGGAAATATGATCTATGATGAAGATCTTCCCAAGGTTTGTCCAGACTAGTCATTGCTTCAATTACTGCTTCATCGAAAGGCAAGACTAAGTCTAACGAATCGACGTTAGCGAGAGAACCCTGAGCCCAAATAGGCTCTAGAAGTGGATCTAACTCTTGTGCAGGAGTCAGATCAGGGTTAGCTGAAGCTTGCTGGACTAAAGAGTACACTACCTCAGTGGCAGACAAGGGCATGGACATGACTGAGTGCCATGTCTCATCCATCATGGCTGATGGGGAAGGAAGAATCCAAGGATCCTAAAAGTAAGTTGTGCAGAATGAGGAAACTTGAAAAATATCAACCTTATGGTGATTAGATATAAATTTGATATCGTCGTGAGGAGGTGGGAAATCAAAGGTACCCATCAAGGATGGGCACAAACCCACCCCTATGTTAACGACACTTGGTTGAGGATTATCAATCATCGGGACCGTGGATGCCCCCAAAGATGGGTCAGGTCTGGAGAAGGACAGTTGATCGATGATCACTATCCGACCCTCGTGTGGAAACAACAAGACTCGAAAAACTGTAGCAACCACAGCTTGCATAGTATAAGTCCAACTCTGTCCTAACAAGAGGTTAAAGTCGAGGGGAGCGTCGACTACCTCTACCTCGACATACACGGTTTTCCCTCCTAACTGCATAGGGAAAGAAGGAATGATGTCATGTGGTCGGAAAGAACAATCGTCAAAAGCAGTGAGGAGAGTAGGTTATGGAGACAAAGTGGGATGGCCAATGTCCTTCCAACATGCTAACGACATAACGCATGTTCAGGTGCCCTCGTCGACCACCATGCGGAAGATATTTCGTGTAAAAATTTTCGTGGGATGAGCTACTACTATATGAAATGCTACATGGTAAGGAAGACGGGGTTTTAAGTCAGTTGTATCCAACAGGATGGTGCCCGGATTACAAGTCTCACTAGAGCTCAAAGTGGTTAACAAGGCTTTCCTCTGAGTAGGGAAGATTTGGAGGACCTCCAAAGCAGACATGGTGCAATGGGTTTGTGATAAATCCTCCACCACAGAGTAATTCTAGGTGGCCCTTGCGTTTGGGTTGTGAGAATCTTTTTTAAATTCACCCTTTGGAATGCGTGTCATTGTTTCTCCCAACATCTTCTCAATCTGTAGAGGAAGAGATGGGAGATCAACTTCTTTACCCTTCTCATAAGCACTTGGTTTACTATAGTCGTGCGCTCTAGTCATTATGAAAGAATCACCCCTAACCATATATACGTTCGTGGATGAGGGATTATTTGGAGGAGGGCACATTTCTTGGCAGCCCCCTTCTGCACTTGTAGAGGCTTGAGATAGATTTTTCCCATGTTGAAAGGGATTAGTCAACACTACTTGTTGTTGCTGTGTGACAAAAGTTTGGGCCACTGCAAGTCGAGGACAAAGATGGGTCGGGTGGTCCTCCGTGCACAAGTTGCATGGATACCTCGCCTTTCGTTTTTATGTATTGTCCCTGCCAGCATTATCAGTGGGTTTTTTATCCCCCTTACCCTTGCTTCGTTGTTTTTTCTTCCCTTCAGGCTGTTGGGTGGCCTTTGGGTTAGTCGATTGCATGGTGTGTACTTATGACATTTGGGTAGGGGGAGAAGCCAAAGCAGTAGTTTGGATGGCCATTGTGTGTTGTATGGATAACTGTTGCAACTATTTTGTCAATTTCTCAGCAGGCTTAGTTTGTGCTGAACCAACAATACCATCGGCATGTGATCCAACTCTCTGTCTAGTTTTATCCAGTATCGAACGTGGCTCATTTGGCAAGATGTTGTATAATAAACTAGACTGAGAATAGATGAGCTCAAACTGTTGAGCCCTCATGATGGCATCTTCTTCGAAGAAAATTCCGGATGTTGTGACGTCTTTGGATAATTGTGGGACCAAAGACTTAAGGAACCACTCAAGCAGGAATGTTGGTGGGACTGGTACTTTGATTAGACTCTTCTGACGTCTCCATTCTCGGATATGGTCAGAGATATGGTCCGTTGTTGTCTGTTCGAAATTAGCGAGCAAATCTATGCCAACATCGTATCTCACAGGTAACTGGAAATGGTTAAGGAAGGCCATCGCCAGTTCTCCAAAAGAAGAGTATCTTGAGCGATCAAGCTCGATGTACCATTTCGCGGCACTCCCAATAAGAGTACATTGAAACAATCGCAACTATACAAAGTCATCTTTCAAGGAGTTAGATGAACACCAAAGATGAAAAGTAGTCACATGATCACCTGGATCTTCATTAGGCTTGGCCTCAAACTTTGGAATGTCCGAAGGCAACTTCGCCGGCATAGGAGGCCAACGTGGATCATGACAAATAGGATCGTTTAACAACCTTGTCAAATATGGCAAGTGTAAAGTCGCCAGGAATGGTAGTTTGGGTTGTTGCTGATAACCTGGGAAAAAGGGTCCTGGAGTTTGACTGGCACTAGGTTGCCAGGAAAAGTTTGGCTGTTGGCCTAGATTCTGGTAGAAACCATGGCCCTGACCAACATAAGGATTTTGCATCTGTGGAGACATCATCAACTAATTTCCCATAAATGACATAGAGTGTTGGGCATGCATCATGTTTGAAGGACTTTGGGAAGGATTACCCCATGTCGGTCTTGATGGGATAGGCATAGTATTTTGTCCAAGGTTCCATTGACTATGGAAAGAATTACCCCAGAACGACATTCCAGAGGAGGGAACGGATCCTTGTCTTGATTTTCAAGGTCCTGCTATGTGTGCCCCCTGCACAGGAATAGTACCCTGCATAGGATTAGATTGTCCAAAAACGGGGTTGCCCCCAGACGGAAAGGTGGTAGATGAGAAAGTGTTGTTACCAAATGTCTCGTTCCAATAAAATGGTGTCGAACCTACCAGCATATTGTGCGCAGGTGTTCCTTGACTCCCTGCTCCAAATAAACTAGTGTGTGTAGGTTGCTCGACGGACTGTTGATGCAGACCACCAAGCGAAGGGGACGAAGGAGGAATATGACCTCCTGCGTAAGGAAAAGAATTAAAAGGGACAAGAGTGCCCCCAAGTTGACCTTGCAGAGGAGCGTTAGAGCTCCCTGCCCTAAGACACAAAGTTTGTAAAGTGGAGTAGGTTAGTGCAGGACTTGTACCCGAACTAGGCCTACCTTATGAGAACGGAGGGCATGTCACACTAGGTGTGAAGGGGGTTGTGGCTACCACCATAGATGGGTTTGGTCCACTGTGCGACATAATTGCGACCAAGACCATGGTGTCTTGGACCGATGATGGTAGATTAGGAGATGACTCTCCTGTGGTAGCAACTGTGGTGGGAATTGAAGAATTCCTAGAAGAAGTAACAGTATTTGTTCGTGAAATTGGATTGGTACAATAAACGGTGCCAAGATATCAGTGGTTGGGGTTTCAACCAAACCAAGAGTGGTTGCTTCAAGGTTCAAAATGGTTTATTCCTCTGGGAGTTGTTTGGGCACAAAGGTTTGTAACCCATTAGCTTCAAAAGACCCTTGTTTGTCTAGCTTCCGCCTTAATGGTGGGGGGGTGGCTCCAGTGTAACCGGCGGCAGGTCAAGAAGCCTTCATGACTGGCGGAGCTTGGGATCCTCCACTGTGTGAGAAGATCCAAGACACACTAAGGTATTCTAAACGTTCAAAAGTAACACACACTAAAAAAGAAGCCCCTAAGAGTAAGACAAGCAATCACTAAACTATTTGGAAGAACAGTTACAACAACCAACACTAGAGAAACTTACCGGTGCAAGTGCAACTCGAACACTAAAGCACCCTCCAGGTATATTCTTCATATCATGGCCCAATGTATGTCCTAGGTACTGTGAGATACCCCCGCAATCACCTGTGTATGTCCCTAAAATGATTGGCAACTAGGTTGCCCGCACGCGAACAGTCACCAGGCGGGTACAGTCAAAAGTTGGGTAGACCACAATGAGCAGGGTATCGAGCCCGAAACCTGTCAAGGGTATCGAGAGAAAATGGTCCAAAAAACAACTGAGGACCTCAAATGGATTCGATACCCATGAAGCCCCGTGGAAAATGCAAACGACGGAATCCCAAAACAAGCCCTCTATATGTGTTCTCCACTACGATTGGTCCAGCTTTGGAGGGGTTATCTCCGCTACCTTTCCGCACGCGACCTCATGTTTATCCCCTGTGTTAGAGGGGGGTCCCGGATAACTTCCATGAAACTGGACTTAGAAACTCCCTATCTTAGACTCTAATGTTTGGTTTTGAATGGCCTTGAAGAGTTTCCTCTCCAACCTAATCCAAGGCCCTAGTCCTGAACTAGTTTGTGAACCCTACAAACATACAAGTCTAGTAGATTTTAAAATTAGCCTTGCTTTTATGGATTTATCTTACGTCAAGGGGTATGAGGGTGAAACTGATGATGTGTAAAGACGAAAGAAAAAATGAATGAAAAAGATGGAAACAAAAACTTTTACTAAATGAAAAATTTCAACAACTTTGCACAAAGAAAGATTTCTTTTTTTAATTTTTCTAAGATTTTATATAGCACACTCAAAGGAATTTCGCTCAACTATGAGCTACTTATGATCTAAGTGAACGACAAAAAAAACTTACGAAATAAAAAGACTTTTCCCTAGCTAATGATGCAGATACACATTCTTTAACCAAATAAGAAAATGAAAAGAGATTTTTTTATTTATTTAAATGCTAATAAAGAAAGAAAGGGAAAATACCAATAAGAAAAAACCAAGAAAACAATTATGGCTTAAAGCACAGATCGCAAAGAATCAGATTGAAGAATCACACAAAAACAATTGAACAAACAATGACTCTCACGCTTGTCTAAAAACCATAAAACATTTTATTTATTTTTTTTTATTTTTTTTTCTGTCAACTATTAACTGAGAAAAAGCAGGGTAAGGATAAGATAAATCCTAACCTACTAACTGTTCAAACCTAGATTCAAACACCTGAGAGGAATACTTCTTATCAAAGGAGGGGATGACTTCCCCACCCTGAGCAAAAAGTAGCCTGTATAGGCACGCGACTGTCACTAAAACAACACGCGTGCAAATGCATGTTGAACAGAGACATAAAGCATGTACACGCGGGCTGACCTTGTACTGGCTGCATGTATATCTAAATTATAATGTAAAAATATGAAAACAAGCAGTCTAGACCAGGAAGAGGCCTCTGGTATTGATAACCAGGATCCCTTGAAGGCTTGGATGCTCTTTCCAACAGAAAATAAAAATAATGCAAGGGATAATAAAGCGAAAAAAAAACAATCTGAGATAGGACTGTGAACCAGCAAGACTCAGACAGGGTTCTAGAAAACCCCCTGAGAATATGTAATTCTTACAGGGAAGAGGAGGACTGCCTCTAAGGTTCTTTGAACTCCTACACGCTACTTTTATCTCTACAGCTAGCGTTCACACGCGGGATGTCAGAGAATAGGGTGCGGGTACACGCGTGCAGGCCTTCTGCAGGCCGCATGTACCTCTGTGTGTCCCGAAAACTACAGTTAATAAAAAGTCAGGGAAAACTGGTATGGAAAACCAAACTCCCTGCTAGCTCAGACCTTTCAGAAAAATAAAAGACAGGCAAAGAAAAAATAGAAAACCTAGTCTCTAAACTACCCAAAAACTTAAGTAAATCCAAGAACCCTAAAGAGTATTATCCCTAGTACGGTCGCCAATTCTGTTGTTGGGAAAACACCCTATGGACTAGCAAACTAGGGTCAAACTTGCATGCATATTTTGACCAAATAGAAACTAATTTTTTACGTACAACCCAAGATTTAAACCCCTTTTTCACAGTAAATGCAAGGAAAAGGACCACCTACCTTATTACCATCGTTCGATGTAAATCATCCATTGTGCTTGACTACTTGCTTGTGCTGCTCCTTCCACAGATGACCTACACTCAAGACAAGCAACAACTATGCATGCATGCTACTTCTATACTCAAGGGTTAGAAATCAAGCATAAATAAATTAAATCATAGACAATTCATGCATTGGGATGGAAAAAGTATTCTTTTTATTACTGAAAGTGAATCAACTTACAAAAGATAAGACCAACCACCGCTCCTTGAACCTGATCCTGGGCTCCTCTTCTTCTGTCCTTCAACTTCTTTGCGTTAAATCTCCTTTGGCATGAGGAAAGGCTAAAGGGTTGGGACAATGGATTACGTAAATGGGTAGAGTTTCTTCGCTATATTTTTTCCTCCTCCAAATGGCACCCCTACCCCTTCTTTTATAGGCTAGAAGGAGCTAGGGTTTTGAACGAACCCTCGACCATGCATGGCTGGGAGTTTCAGTTAACTGACCCATAGCTTTTTGTTCCATCGACAACTTTCCTTTTTTTGTGCTTTGTTAGGTACACGCAGGCTGTTGTGAGTCAGCCAACGTGTAAACGTGTGCAGTAATGGGTTAGGGCATGTGGGCCTTGACACAAGAGGATTTTCAAAGAGTTGTTCAACAGATTTTTGGCAAAGAAGGGATATGAGTTGGCCTGATGCGAGGTAATCATGTGTGGTGCAATTTAGGGTTATAATAGGCATGGGTCATGGTTAAAGGAAACAAAGGTGGAATAAAGGTTGAAACCACATAAGAAATCCTGGATTCACCAACCGGAGAATTTCAAATGCAGGGACAAAAGAGGCTCTGATAAAAAACCAGTTAATTTCCTAACCAACTTCTTCATCAGCTAATCCTGGGGAAGGAACATAGATTCTTCTTTCACCCAGTAAGTCACCATTTTTTGAGCACTCAACACACCCTAAAAATGCCTGATCAAATTTTGTCATGTTTGGGTACCATTTGTTTTCTTCACTATCTGAATCGACTTCATTTTGGGAAATGGTTTATCTTTGTTTTTTCATTCATGTCTCTTATCACCTAGTCAGGTTTGTTTGAACTTATGAAACCCCATATCTAAAATACCTTAACACTTGAATTAAGAATCGACAACTAAACGTTGCACCTAAAGTGCTCATGTTCGACGTGAGAAAGAATCCAAGTAAGTAAAGGAACCACAAAAAAAACAAAAAAATAGTCATTGAGCGTCAATCCTCATCGGCATCGGGAGAAGGCAGTTTTGATTTTCATAAGTTATTCACATAGACATTCAAGAGACAGTCGATCCCCTTTGGCATCGGAAAAATACGCGAAAGATAGACGTTAACAAAAGACGTAAATAAATCATCGATAGCCAACATCCAATCCGCCTTATCGATATTGGGGAAATACAGAAAGGTTACAACAATCATTTTGACCACGAAAAAATTATCGTTGATCGCCAATCCCCAATGCATTTTCGACATCGATAATTTTTCAAGGGAGCCAATACGAGAGAACTTGGGTAAGATTATCGTCAATCACAATTTATGACTTGGTTTTAGAACATATGACTCAAAGAAAGTCCCAACTCCGATTGACATGGGTGAATGAATTCACTAGTATTGAATTCCACATGTCTTTAACATGTAAGGGGGTCGTACAGTCTAAGTTTTATCCCGAATCATATATATTTTTGGTTCCTTGGCCCTTAGTCACACCTTCGATTCATATTTGCAACATCATCGCTATACGGTAAGACCGATCGGTGGCGGAGCTGTTGCAGGAGGATATCAACAAAAATATTCATAGCACAATCCTGACCCATGATCCACCAACTGAAAGAGCAGAGCGATGGGACATTTGCAGCATTAGATATGATAGAATTTTGGACATTTATGGAACTAGTTATTTCCTGATCTTGCATTAGTTGCTACCCCATGCACCGATTAGAAAACAACATTTTGAAATCATTGATAGACCACATTACCACCCATGCCTCTGCCATCAACCCACAATGAATTTAAGTTTAAACACCTCTGAATATCTGATAGTAGATTTGTTGAAATTTCACTCATAACCCGAATTGAATGGTTGATGTGACATGGTAAGATCATCCCTATTTAAATCTGTAGAACCATTTTGAACAAATTCATTCTGTTCATAAGTGAATTACAAAGCATTCGAAGGAGCAGAGTGAGCAACTCGAGACTGTACTGACCCTTTTGATTATCAAAAACAATTTTAACAAGCTTAAGAGATATGTATCCAAGTCTGTCAATTCGTTGGTTATAATTTATATATGTTCATCCGGTTTCTTACATAGTGTCTAAACTCTGCTCTAGTTGCAGGAAGAATTTCATCAAGAAAGACAACCACCAGACACTCATCGAGGGTGACCAAGATAAAGGAAGATGAAATAGGTGAAGGCTCTTCTCTAGAGACCACAAGGAAATTGGAGTACGCTCCGAGGTCGGAGCCTGTCATCAAAACCTCGACAAAGAAATATTTTTCCTAGCCTTCGGCCTTCATTGATACTAAAGCAAGCACTGGGTCCAAAATAATTCTCCTACAGTGGTGGGATCTCTTGAACGGGATCAGCCAATAAGAATACCCAAAATATATCCCACACAATGATCCATACATAAGGATGCTCGATGACCAGTTGTTCCTGAAGATCTGACGGTTGTATTTACACATGGTGGCAAGTAGAACCCTGGTTTTCCCCTGCATAGAGGTTCTGAAATGGCTCATCAACCACACAGATGGGAATAAATGCTTGATCAACAATGATAATGGTAGATGCATCATATTTATCCTTCTGATAGAAGTCCATAAGTACTATAATATCAGGGACCCAGAGGAGTGGCTCAACACAAACTTCGTGGTAACGTTATATGAATTCCATGACACCAGTTGGTTGATGGCCTCATGGTGGAAGGAGTACAATAATTTCAGTAACTGGATCAATGGATGGTATGGAACGATTCATCTGAGGGATCCATACATCTATTTGATGGCTCTCATCTACCAATTATATGGAGAAAATGATTGCTCCAAGTTTTTGGAAGCATGGATTCCTTTGGCATACATAATTTCAATTGCCTGGAGCAACTTCAAATGGGGAGTGATAATCTAAAAACAATTAACCATCTGTGTACATCAGGCTCAAATGTCGAAGGATGGAGAGGCACCAACTTTCTACATGGCCTCATACCTGCTTGATGTCATGTGCACAAGGAACGTCTTCGCTGGGATGAATCTAATATGCCATGTTTTAGATCTATCAGTCCAGGTCTACTTCAACATACTAAGGAGAACAGGTACAAGAAATCTTATTCACTAATCTACAATGAATTCATTTCCCACATTTATTTATTGTTTTTAAGAAGGAATTCCCAAGGATGTCAGCGGGATCCAAGAAAATGATAACCAAGGTAGGACATTGGTACTTGGACGAACGCTCAACCTACATAAGCGTGTTTGGGGCCACTAGAGCACCACATCTCCTACCCATTCATGTCCCATACTATCTCTTCGTGGGAAAAATATGTTATCAGACCTTCCTACAGGGTTATAATGCCACATTGGTCAAAGACAAGAAACGTGATTTCATACCCTACAAGTTTCATATAGGGTTTTATCTGGTGAAAGATAATGCTCAAGCCAAACTGGAGGGACTGAGCCAACTTGAATTCAGGTTCCTGATAGGTTGATTCCACAAGCATGACCCTAAAGTCTTGTTCCTCCAACATGCTTCGTAAGTATCATCCTATTGGTCATATGCTCATGATAAGTGTGAGGAAAAAATCTTCACAGAGAGCACCCAAGTCTGGGAAAAGGTCATGCAGAAGATGGCCAACCCAAACATGACCAGTTTCAAGGCCATGAGCATGGATGAACAGATGGAAATGATAGAGCAGTCAACTCAATAGGCCCTCAGAGCCAGGGAAGAAATCAAAGTGGTAGAGACAACAAAGGCACAGAGAAGGGGATTTCTCTTGACACCAGAGGCACATACAAGGTGATTTCTCTTGATGGAAAAGGCACAAAGAGTCATTGATCACCTAAATAATGACCCAGATATCACAGAGATGATGAGGGTTCCCACCAACAACCCAATCACAATAAGAGAAGAGCCAAGTGGCTCAGAGCTGATACAACTTGAAGTAATCACCGAGCCAAAAAAATATGAAATTCCACCACCACAGATCAGATCACTAGGGGGGATTTCAACCTAGGATGAGATATCAAATACACCAAGGAGGAATATCGTACCAAGACCCTTGTATGATTTAATAACTATCTATGATGATGAGGAGAGTTCGAAGGTTTCCCTGGTGAATTTGGTGCAAATCACAGAGGAGAAAGAACTCGAGAAAGAATATACACCGGGTCACGATGCTCTATGTCAGATTTGTCCATAGAATGAGTATGAGGCATAAATTTCCTTAGATGCTAAACCACTTGACATACCTGGAACCCCAATGGAGAGCTCAAGGGATGATCTAGGATCAGGTGAACAAGGGGATGAAATTCCACTACAGGAAATCGACATCTCGACAACCGATTACTAGGTAAGTACCAAACCTGCCCCTAATTCCTCAATTTTGGCCAATACTTTACCCCTTGATGAGAAACAACCATAGGACAAGCCTTCAAAACATACAGAAGAGGTTCAAGAACCTAGTCTTGAACATATATACATTGTTGGGAGCTTGGGAAACACTCTTACTTGGGGAGAGCAACAAATCCCTGAACTTGTGGATGAGGTCATCCATATACAAGAAATATCCTACAACCAAAAGATGAAAGCCATCGTGAAGAGAACCACCAAGAAAAGGAGGATTACTTTGGACATTTCCACTCTCATCACCATAGAGGAGAAATTGATCAGCACAAAGAATGCCAAGACGTCTGAACTTATCGACGTAGAAATGGAAATCACAAATTCCACCATGGATAGATAAAGAAAAAATGAAGAGTCGATGGTTGTTGTGTTAAAGGAGTTGGAGCATCTGGTCCATTTGGATAAATACTATTAGGACTCCACACAGGCCACATTATTTTTGAGAAGAGAATTCCAATATGCCTAGAACAAATTCATGAGTGACCAACACCTTTTCACTATAGGGATAGCCAACTTCCAATAAGACACCCTTATTGCACTAGCGACGTGCAAAGACATGGAAAAGTTTTATGAGAAGGCCCACAAAGTGATGGAAAACATTGATTACATCAGCGCGGTTCAAAAGGGCCGAGATGCTGAAGCGCATGAAACCCGAGTGCTATGGGACAACAACATCGACCGTATAAGGAAGTCAGCCAAATACTGGGTGAAGATGGCCCAAGAACCATAGAGGGAGATTCAATATAAATGGGTCGATTGCTAAAGAACATGGAACAAGATCAATTGGGCGATGAGAGACATCGGTCTCCCAGAATTCGTCTCACCCAAGGACTTTGTCGACTTGCATGACATAGTCAAACAACATGCATAACAAGACTCATCATGACTAAAGAGATAGGAAAGGTGGAAAACATGGAGCCAGGTCATGTACAACAATTTACGGAGAACTCGATCAAGGCTCAAGTAGTATTACAATAGTTAAGTGTTAAAGTAGTCAAGTATCGGGCACAGGTATTGGAGATAAAGGAGATCCTTTCGGCCCCGATGGACCAACACAGATTCTCGTATGCCAACACATGCGAGAAACTCTTCATCAAATGGTCATAGTATGAGAAGAGTCATCCACTTAAGTGAAACCATTTGATGACTCTTAGAAGATAGAGAGATGGAAGCACCATGTGGCGATGTTTTTTTTTACTTAGCTTGCACTTTTGATAGTTATTTTTAGTTAATAATTTGTTATAAATAAGAGGATCGACTTATTAGAAGGGGTCGATGGTTTTTTCAAAGACCCTGATTTTTGGATTTGTAAAGAACTATTTCGGAACTACCTTAATTGAGAATTCTTGTTTAGGACAGGAGACAAATTTTTGTTTTATATCAAAGGCATTTGTGATTGTATCATAAGGAGGGACTACTTCTGACTTTATCTCATGAATGGATGTTGTAATGAGTAAGATTTTTTGACTCTATTGATAAGTTAGTTGATTCAATACTTTTATAGTTCTTATCTCTAATGATGGAAACCAAATCATTGTGTTAATGTGTGATTAGTGATTAGAGCTAAGGAAACTAATTTTGGTGGTTGGATGTATAGATTGTGGTGGATACTGGGGTGTACTGTACATAGGTGGTGGTTGGATGTACATATTGTGGTGTGTTGTGGTACCAATCAATCCATCCGCTGAGTGAGACATCCGAGGTTTGTCCTAGCCGAATGGAATGGGTCTCGGGGCATCAAGTAAACTATGTATAAATATCTTGACTATGCATAAATGAGTTCATCCAGTTGAGCCTTGCTATGGTTACTTCTTCTTGGGGGAAGGTAGAGGCCACATATTTTGCAAGGAGAGGGACGATTGATCTAAGAAACCAAGCGAGGAAGTATTCTTTGGTGGTTTCTACTTTTCATAAACTACGTCACCGACGTCATTCGTGAATGTGGTCAGCAATATGTGTGGCTAAGATTTGTTTAAAATCAGAGAGTAGTTATAGACCATTGTCATGGTGAACTGGTAGTTGAAAGAAGGTCAAAAACAATTTTGCCAAGGATTCAAAAGTCACATGGGACCCTAATTTTGCGTCCACATACCACTTGGTTGATGGACCTGTGAGTGTGCACTAAAATAAAATTAAGTGGATGGAGTCATCCATGATGTTGTTTAAATAGCACCATAAGTGGAAGGTCATGATATGGTTAGCGGGGTATTCTCCCACCTTTTCTTGAAATTTGGGAATGTCTAAAGGTATTTTGGTGGGCATTGTGAGCCATGTGGGGTTATGAAATATAGGATAATTTGTGAGCCTACTCAGATCCGATATGTTGAGGGAGGCCAAATATGGCATGTGGAGTGGCGTTAGAGGATTAGTTCCATCCATGGTGTGAGCAGGTTGTGTACCTGACCCTTAAGGGAGGTTGGGTGGGGTTGTACTTCCTCCTTGAGAAGAAGTCTGCCCCCTGCTTCCTTGTAAAGGAGAGCCAGGGGATGGTTGGCCTTGGGAATTGGACCTAAGTAAAGTTGATCCCAAAATAGTAGCACTCATAGGGGTGTGATATGGTTGAGTCAATGAGTTGGTGAAACTAGGAAATCCTCCTAGGATAGGACAGAGATTTTGCAAGCATATGGAACGACGAGATTCTGTGGGTCCCCTATGTTTTCCGACTAGAAAAGTAGAATGTGTGAAAAATGGTGATGAGAGAAGTAAATGAACAAGAGACTTATATAATATCGACCTTCACAATATATGTCACAATCGCATGTAATCAAAAGAGCATCATACATAAATCAATTGAAAAGAAGCATACATGTGGGTAGGTGGATGTTTTCCACATGGGAGAACAAAGAAAACAAATGCTCGTGTCCCAAAAATAATGTTGGCCCTTGGTTATGGAAGAAAGCGAAGATCAAGGAAGAAAAGGTGAAATACGAACTATGCGTAAGACATAATGACTAATACTGGGTCAAAGTGAGAAAAAGAGCAGAAAAGACGGAGCAAAGTAAGGAAAATCAAGTCATTGGACGAGGAGATCGAGGATGACAGGTCAATAAGGAAGAAGGATCATGGAAAACTTAGCAAGTGGATAAAGCCACCGTTGGATTCTTTGGAGCACCACGTGAGAAGGAAGGAAATACAGGCTGGCGAAGCCTTGAAAACGCAGGTCAAGATGACCTAGGGTTTTAGACACCTAGGGTTTTGGTATCTAGGTTTTCGGAAACCTAGGTTTTGACCTAAGGATGTCGGTGAGCTATTGTAATGTATAAATAAAGGTCAAGAGGACCTAGGATGGGTTGTTTTCATTGTTGCTAGTATTGATATAGTTTTATTGTTGATGTGAGTGATTATTATCACACGAGGGAGAAGTGTTGAGTAAAGAGCCTTTTGGTATTGTAAGATCTTCAGTTGGGTACGAAGATCAAGTCCTGCAGCTGGGTGCACAGGAAGGGGAGAGTGTTGGCAGCCAATTCACTTTTTTTTTATGATCCTATAAGTTGCCTACACCTATGTTTGCAAACATCAAGTTTTTCATCGCATTTCTCAAATAGATGACATTTACATTTCTTGCGACATTTACACATTTGTCTTCGTTAAGTTTTCATGACTGTAAGCGTGAAAACTTCTCCTTTCGAAGTTGTTTTTTGATCATTATCTGAACTGTCAAGATCTTTTATGTCCTTACGCCTATTGCGCTTACCTTTTATTGATCATTATACAATTGGCAAAATTCTCTAATCGGTTCTCATACTTTGATTGATTGTATAACTTGGTTTTATTGAGTTTGTAAGGCATTGAGCATTTGGATTTCCATTTTATGACTTGTCTGATCATTGATTCTATGAAAATGCATAGGGGTTATGATTTATTTTATATATACATGATATAATCCTTATGTTAATCTTTTTATAACTATTGGCTTGTCAACTTTATGAATACCGTTTGGCATTTTGATTAAACTTTCGATTATATACATTGGCGTATAGTTGATTTTGGTGTTGATTTGTATGTCGGGTGTTTAAACATTATGGTATAACACTTGTGTGCATTGGTATACACATTTGATTTTATTGGTTGTACGCATGACTTAATGGTTGAAATATTATTATGGAATGAGAAGCTATGAAAATTGGCGGTTGCACTTGGATAATCAATATTATTCATGGCAGACTCCACCACCTTCGCATGCTCGGATTAATGCTTACACCTTTTGCTCGTTCATTGCTGTTGGTTTGGGTAGCTCTGCTCCTGTGCGTGTTGGTGAATTCAAACCCTTCCCTTACCATGCATTCAACTCCATGGCACCAGTCGTGCGAGTTGAACCCAATGGCAGTCAATCCCTATTGATGTTTGACAATGCCCGCCAAGATTTGGCAGACAGTGGATGGCTTACCTTCGTGAAACGATTCGAGGGTTTTAAACTTTGTGTAGCACGAAAGTTTTCCATGACCTTCGATGGCTTTCGAGCCAAGGTCGGCGATATACAGTTAGATATTGATGAACAATTTATCAACTCGGCTACGGGGTTACATCCTTCAAGACAACATTGGTTTAAGAATTGCAAGTTCGAGGAAGTGCCATGGACATTGTTGTTTCAATCGTGAAAAGTCACCTCTTGTGACAGAGGTATGCCCGGAACCATGCTCAAACAACGATGGCATGATTTGTTAATGATACTTAAGCAATTTGTGACCTGTGAAGGTCGATACGGGCTTGTGTTCCTCTATCACCTGCGTCTATTGATGATTTTTATAGGGTATCCTCTAAACATGCCTTTCTACTTTCATCGGAGCTTGTATAAGATGTCAAAAAAATATAAAAGGCAGCAGGCTGACAGCAGCCTGTTTCATCATGGGCTTATTAAGCTCATCGTTGTTTATCATTTGAGTTTACTTGGTGATACTTGGAGGACTTTCATCGCCCGTAATGGATTTGAAGACACCGACCCTGTACAGGTTGATAAACCCATGGTAATTGAAACCAAGCCCGAACCCCCTGTACCCTTGCATCTTCTACTGCCTAAACCCTCGGCCAACCCTCCTGTTGACTTACCCGACACTGTAACTAAGAGTGCAGAAGCCATTAAGAATCCTATGAGAAAAAATCCCAAGGAAAACCTTACGACTAATGCCAAAGGGAAAAGGAATGCCTGGCTCATTTCGAGAATGGCCAGAAACAAACCAAAACCCTCTGTCGAATCTAACCATATAGTTTTGAGCGAGGATTCTGATTCTGATGTTGAACAATTTCTGGCCAGCGAATACCCCTACTCGCAAGGTTTATGTCCCGAACCCTCATATGATTTTTTATCAAACCTGCCCCCCTGCCTAAACGACGATCCTAACTACCCGGGTATTAAGTTGCCTCGTGAAACCTTCGGTCGTTTGTCCAAACCCTCACCTGCTCTATCTAAACCCACAAATTCACCCTGTGACCAATGCAATTCATGGTTAGAGAGATATTATATTGATGTTCCTATACTCCAATCAAAGATTCAATCTTTGGAGGACCAGATTGCACTGCTAACTAGTCAAAAGGCCAATCTCCAAGCAGTGGATAAGAAACAGAAGAAAACAAGCTCCACCCTATTCAAAAACGTGGAATCAACCACGACTGTTGTAAATTCCAAGATGGCATAATCAAGCAGTCTCGTTGCTACACAGGTATGGTTATGACATCGTTTGTTTTGTAAATAATATAGTTTGATATAATGATTTGTATTTATCTTTTAAATAGTTTGATCACTTATTCAAATGCCTCTATCATTCGGTGATCATCCTATACATGGCTTTGTTTTGATTAAAATAGAAAGGATTTCGATTTGATATATGATTTGCTCACAGATTTTTATGGTTATTCGTTTGGATTTCATTTGCTAAGTTTGTCTAAGTGAAACAACGAAAGTAATGGTGTGTTTTCAATTCAATTCAAAGTTTTTATGCTTAATTTAGAAAACGATTTTGCTCGGATTCGATTTCATTATCATTGGTATGCTATGATGGGTAAATGTTTTCAGGAGGATACTTGTTACGATGTTGTGTCATGTGATGTTCTATATTTGATTGTTTCCAAGTTAAGGATAATGACTCTGTTTCTTTGATGAAAACAATACGCTAAAAAAAAACATCCGCGCCTGAATCGGGAAATGAATTCGAATCATAACAACTATGTGAAAACCTTAATCGATTCGCTCTTATATTAATTTAGCAAGTTTGTCCTATGAGTCATGTTCAGATTATAATTGATGCTCTGTATTTTAGATTTGTGAAATGAATTGGTCAAACCCTGTTATGATTCAAACGATTGTGATCAAAATTAATCGATCTTGTTTGCTCGCTATGCAAGGATCAACGATCAAAATCTATAACAAATTCTGTTTGATTGATCCTGTTACGATTTTGGTTATGTGTCAGTTATGATTTGAATTCATTCACGGCCTAAATCGCTTGCTATACAATTATCATGATAATCCTGTTTGATTCGATGATTTCTCCTGTTGATGAGACAAGTATATCGAAGTGTTTGCAATTTGTTATGTTTTCAATTGAATATCAAAACGATCTCATAACAAAGGGATTCGATTTGTTAAGAAACGATTATGATGTTGTTACATATGATTTCATTTACCCTACTTATGACAATAATCGAAACAGAGTATTTCTATCTTTGTATTCGATTAAATGATATGAATCTTTTTGCTATATCGTTACAGCTATAACGATTGGAAAATGATTCTATTGGATTGAATCGTATCTCTTGTTTAACAATCACATACAATATGTTTGATTATTAGTTTCAATTGGATATGAAACAATCTTATTACTGTTCGATTATGACCCTGTGGACCCGATTTTGTAGTAACAAAAGAACAAAGTATTCATATCTCTGCATTCGGTTGAATCATTTTTTATCCTGTTTAATGTTGAATGATAAAATCATTTTAATCTCAATGATTCGTTTTCAAATGGTTATTGGAAGATAATTGTATTTAATTCTTTTAAAATATTTTGAATCGATTCTGATGTCGATTATGTATCTCATTTAGACTAGCTACAGAATCAGATGATTCTGTAGCTAGTCTATAGAATTTATTTTTTATCATTTTGTTAATAAAAGAGTCTTCTAACTTGTCTATTTTGGACCCTTTTCAGGTGAATTCGAATTGCATGGGATTTGATGGACAGTTTAGAGGATATTTGAAATATTTTAGTTTCATTTTAGTTTCCTAGTTTAGACAACTTTGGTATATCTCCCAGATTTCATGTAAACAGTTTTATAACTTCCACAGGGAGGTTTTACCATGTGGAAAACCTTTTAAATACTTATTATTTTTTTAATAAGGATCATCCTCATTCGTGGGAGAACAAGGATATGGAGTTCTAATAGAGACTGAGATAGAAATTGATGTTCTGCTACAACTTTAGCTTTTCATAATATCAATCTTTTGTTTCATGTGTATGTGTATCAATTTGCATTTGGTTAATGACTACTTTAGCTATCTTAGTATTTTGCAAATGATATGATTTAATCAATATAATCCATATATGATTTCTTCCAGTATTTAACAAAAAACATACCAATTACTTGATTCAGTTTGTGAATGAAAGATTTCTCTTCTTCATTAATTGAATTATTAAGTATAAGTTTTTGCATAACAGGTGTTATCACTGAAATTTCGTCTGCACATGGCGACAAGAACTCCACATCATCTGCACATAGCGACAAGAACTCTACATCATCAAAACAACAATGAAGTCATTCATGGCACTATTCACAGCATTCCAGAAGGGTCAAATACTATACAAAAATTGAAAGACACTTCACATCATAAGGTGCGCGCGTATGCGCGGGATAAGAACGTGTTGTGCGCGCTTAAGCGCACGATGCGCGACTGTCCACATGAAAAGCCGCACATCTGCCAATACGGCACATTAAATGCTTAAGTCGGCTTCCCGACCGCCAATAGACCTTCGCCCGAGATGATTTGACATCCAAATCAGGGTCGGTCCTGCAAAAACGGCGAATTTATGGCTTAAGCGAACCCTAAACTAGCCTGTGTCTAC
>ML819479.1:103378-115477 GCA_009831015.1 Picea engelmannii
TTCACATTTTGAAATGATCAATCTCAACGAAGGAAACATTCAACCCAATGATCTAATTGATTGCACGAATTCTCCTATGATAAGTTTCCCATTGATATATTTGTTTCATCAAAGTCATGGTTTGTATCCCCATTTTTGTGACAAAATCTTAGGATGGCTTGAATATTCATATATGAAAAAATTTCACAATAAAGACAAAGTTGAGCTTACTTTCTTTTTACCCAAGTATCTTGGAAGTAGGCGTGACATGTTTCTTTTAGATTCTCCATGTGAAGAAATTTATGAGTACTTAGAGAACTGTCAGGAAGATGGGGTATTTCAGCCTTGGCTGATGGTTATTCCATTTCCTCATAATCTTGATGAGTTTTTAAAAACTACTTACACTCACCCATGCCATTATGACCCTTATCACGACAAGATTGCACAATGGATGGAGGATTCGTACCACAAGAATATCCGAGGAAATGGTAATATCATGCTTACTTTGTTTTTAGATGTTGATTATGAAGGTAAGCGTGATATGTTCCTGTCATTTGTTGATCTATTACCATTCGTATTAGTAATTCTTGATCTTGTTTCCGTTGCAAGGTTAGAGTTACTTCGATGGCTACATTGGAAACATGACTTCACATAGTATCCTGATGTGTTTAATAGTTAGGGTAGGAATAGGTTTTCTTTCAGTTTGATTTCTCACTATTTCTCTTTTTAATAATGCAGTCATGAACGCAAGTGGGCGTACCACCAGAACCATAATACGGCTGTTGTCAGGGAAGTCCTCTTAATCCTTTTTCTCTTTACTTCTAGTTGAACATTTATTTTCAAAAAACACGGTATTGTCATGAAAATCCTAAATGGAAAGTAAAGAGATAAATGAATCTGAATCAACCCTGACCCAAGGTACCATGAGTAGGACTACTTTCCCATCAAGTAGGATTTTTCTACTTTTTAGTTTCCCAAGGGATTTGTTGCATGAGGTTTTCAGATGCACCTTCTATGCATATTTGTTTTTTGTTTTTCTTGTTTGGATTTCTTTGCTTTCCAATTTTTTCTTCGCTGGTGTGTGTTGATTTCTCCCTTATGCTTACTAGTTTTTGCTATTGAAATACACATACCTGAATTTTTGAACTGTTCAGACAAGGAAAATAGAAAATTCCTTCGTTGAAATAACTTCTGAGAAATTCGTACAAACATCAATGGTATATTGCTGAAGTTTATATCTGTATTGGAAAATTTTGTTGTTTGAAAGAAGTTTATTGATTTCATTCTTTGAGTAAAGCATGTCATGATCATCTATTATCTTTTTACGTTGTCCCTTTTCCGTAAAGGAATGACTCAGAGGATGTCTCCCTATCTTAGGAAGATGTTTTTGTCAATAAAACATCTCTGGATCTAAGTAAAGGACAGTTCTAAAAACAATTCTGATGAGGTCTGAAAAAATATGTTAAAATATCAAGATTTTTCAGCGTCACCCCGCTCAGCTACATATCTATGAAAAAAAAAACAAAGTGAATTATTAATAAGAGATGTGGGAAGTGCTTGTAAACCCGTCGGGATGCTGAACAAGTTTGCTGGCAGCGAGTAAATGCATGCATGATTCCAAGACAACCTCGTCGGGGTACTGAACAGGCCCACTGGCAGTGAAGCAATGTTGGGTACATGAAAATTTGCAAAAAGAAGAGAAACCTCTTTAATGTCCTTTATTCTGATCCAGAACTTCTTGGCAGGATACAGATGTTAGAGTGGGTTAAATGGAAACCCTGTCGATGCTATGGATGCCTGCTGGCAGCAGCAGCTATGCCAACAATATTGAATATTTTATCTTTAATATCGTGACTTGCTGATCTTAAGACTGTTATTGATTTTCACCTTTTAAAACACTGTTGGAAAAAATGATTAATGATGATGTTTGTACGATTTTCTGGTTGTTATTTTTGAGTCGAAATCTTCTTTGATGTCCTAATCTGAATTTGTTTCTTTTGACAGAGATAACTGCTTCTACCAGTGTGTCTCCATTGTTGGCAGCCAATTGACCTTTTTTTTTATGAACCTATAAGCTACCTACACCTATGTTTTCAAACATCAAGTTTTTCGTCGCATTTCTCAAATAGACGACATTTACATTTCTTACGACATTTACACATTTGTCTTTGTTAAGTTTTCACGACTGTAAGCGTGAAAAATTCTCCTTTCGAAGTTGTTTTTCGATCATTATCTGAACTGTCAAGATCTTTTATGTCCTTACGCCTATTGCGCTTACCTTTTATTGATCATTATACAATTGGCAAAAGTCTCTAATCGGTTCTCATACTTCGATTGATTGTATAACTTGGTTTTATTGAGTTTGTAAGGCATTGAGCATTTGGATTTGCATTTTATGACTTGCCTGATCATTGATTCTATGAAAATGCATAGGGGTTATGATTTTTTTTATATATACATGATATAATCCTTATGTTAATATTTTTATAACTATTGGCTTGTCAACTATATGAATGTCGTTTGGCAATTTGATTAAACTTTCGATTATATACATTGGCGCATAGTTGATTTTGGTGTTGATTTGTATGTCGGGTGTTTAAACATTATGGTATAACACTTGTGCGCATTGGTATACACCTTTGATTTTATTGGTTGTACGCATGACTTAATGGTTGAACTATTATTGTGGAATGAGAAGCTATGAAAATTGACGGTTGCACTTGGATAATCAATATTATGCATGGCAGACTCCACCACCTTCGCATGCTCACATTAATGCTTACCTCTTTTTCTCGTTCATTGCTGTTGGTTTGGGTAGCTCTGCTCCTGTTCATGTTGGTGAATTCAAACCCTTCCCTTACCATGCATTCAGCTCCATGGCACCAGTCGTGCGAGTTGAACCCAATGGCAGTCAAGCCCTGTTGATGTTTGACAATGCCCGCCAAGATTTGGCAGACAGTGGATGGCTTACCTTCGTGAAACGATTCGAGGGTTTTAACCTTTTTGTAGCACGACAGTTTGCCATGACCTTCAATGGCTGTCGATCTAAGGTCGGCGATATACAGTTAGATATTGATGAATAGTTTATCAGCTCGGCTACGGCGTTACCTCCTTCAGGACGGCGCTGGTTTAAGAATTGCAAGGTCGAGGAAGTGTCATGTACATTGTTGTTTCAATCGTGCAAAGTCACCTCTTGTGACAGAGGTATGCCCGTAACCATTCTCAAACAACGATGGTACGATTTGTTAATGATACTTAAGAAGTTCGTGACCTGTGAAGGTCAATACGGGCTTGTGTTCCTCTACCACCTGCGTCTATTGATGATTTTTATAGGGTATCCTCTAAACATGCCTTTCTACTTTCATCGGAGCTTGTATAAGAAGTCGAAAAAATATAAAAGGCAGCAGGCTGACAATAGCCTGTTTCATCATGGGCTTATTAAGCTCATCGTTGTTTATCATTTGAGTTTACTTGGTGATACTTGGAGGACTTTCATCGCCCGTAATGGATTTGAAGACACTGACCCTGTACAGGTTGATAAACCCGTGGTAATTGAAACCAAGCCCGAACCCCCTGTACCCTTGCATCTTCTACTGCCTAAACCCTCGGCCAACCCTCCTGTTAACTTACCTGACACTGTAACTAAGAGTGCAGAAGCCACTAAGAAGCCTATGAGAAAAAATCCCAAGGAAAACCTTACGGCTAATGCCAAAGGGAAAAGGAATGCCTCTCTCATTTCGAGAATGGCCAGAAACAAACCAAAACCCTCTGTCGAATCTAACCCTATAGTTTTGAGCGAGGATTTTGATTCTAATGTTGAACGATTTCTGGCCAGCAAATACCCCTACTCGCAAGGTTTATGTCCCGAACCCTCATATTATTTTGTATCAAACCTGCCCCCCTGCCTAAAGGATGATCCTAACTACCCAGGTATTAAGTTTCCTCGTGAAACCTTTGGTCATTTTTCCAAACCCTCGCCTTCTCTGTCTAAACCCACACAGTCACCCTGTGACCAATGCAATTCATGGTTAGAGATATATTATATTGATGTTCCTATACTCCAATCAAAGATTCAATCTTTGGAAAACTAGATTGCACTGCTAACCAGTCAAAAGGCCAAGCTCCAACCAGTGGATAAGAAACAGAAGACAACATGCTCCATCCTATTCAAAAACGTGGAATCAACCACGACTGTTGTAAATTCCAAGTTGGCATAATCAAGCAGTCTCGTCGCTACACATGTATGGTTCTGACATCGTTTGTTTTGTAAATAATCTAGTTTGATATAATGATTTTTATTTAGCTTTTAAATAGTTTGATCACTTATTCAAATGCCTCTATCATTCGGTGATCATCCTGTACATGGCTTCATTTTGATTAAAATAGAAAGGATTTCAATTTGATATATGATTTGTTCACAGATTTTTATGGTTATTCGTTTGGATTTCATTTGCTAAGTTTTTCTAAGTGAAACAACGAAAGTAATGGTGTGTTTTCAATTCAATTCAAAGTTTTTATGCTTAATTTAGAAAACGATTTTGCTCGGATTTGATTTCGTTATCATTGGTATGCTATGATGGGTAAATGTTTTCGGGAGGATACTTGTTATGATGTTGTGTCATGTGATGTTCTATATTTGATTGTTTCCAAGTTAAGGATAATGACTCTGTTTCTTTGATGAAAACAATACGCTCAAAAAAAACATTCGCACCTGAATCGGGAAATGAATTCGAATCATAACAACTATGTGAAAACCTTAATCGATTCACTCTTATTCTAATTTAGCAAGTTTGTCCTATGAGTCGAGTTCAGATTATAATTGATGATCTGTATTTTAGATTTGTGAAATGAATTGGTCAAACCCTGTTATGATTCAAACAATTGTGATCAAAATTAATCTATCTTGTTTTCTCGCTGTGCAAGGATCAACGATCGAAATCTATAACAAATTTTGTTTGACTGAGCCTGTTACGATTTTGGTTATGTGTCAGTTATGATTTGAATTTGTTCATGGCCTAAATCGCTTGCTATACAGTTATCATGATAATCCTGCTCGATTCGATGATTTCTCCTGTTGATGAGACAAGTATATCGAAGTGTTTGCAATTTGTTATGTTTTCAATTGAATATCAAAACGATCTCAGAACAAAGGGATTTGATTTGTTAAGAAACGATTATGATGTTGTTACATATGATTTCATTTACCCGACTTATGACAATAATCGAAACAGAGTATTTCTATCTTTGTATTCGATTAAATGATATGAATCTTTTTGCTATATCGTTACAGCTATAACGATTGGAAAATGATTCTGTTGGATTGGATCGTATATCTTGTTTAAAAATCACATACGATATGTTTGATTATCGGTTTCAATTGGATATGAAACAATCTTATTACTATTCGATTATGACTCTGTGGACCCGATTTTGTAGTAACAAAAGAACAGAGTATTCCTATCTCTGCGTTCGGTTGAATCATTTTTTATCCTGTTTAATGTTGAATGATAAAATCATTTTAATATCAATGATTCATTTTCAAATGGTTATTGGAAGATAATTGGATTTAATTCTTTTAAAAGATTTTAAATCAATTATGATGCTGATTTTGTATCTCATTTAGACTAGCTACAGAATCAGATGATTCTATAGCTAGTCTATAGAATTTAATTTTTATCATTTTGTTAATAAAAGATTCTTCTAACTTGTCTATTTTGGACCCTTTTCAGGTGAATTCGAATTGCATGGGATTTGATGGACAGTTTAGAGGATATTTGAAATATTTTAGTTTCATTTTAGTTTCCTAGTTTAGACAACTTTTGGATATCTCCCAGATTTCATGTAAACGGTTTTATAACTTCCACAGAGAGGTTTTACCCTGTGGAAAACCTTTTAAATACTTATTATTTTTGTAATAAGGATCATCCTCATTCGTGGGAGAACAAGGATATGGAGTTCTAATAGAGACTGAGACAGAAATTGATGTTCTTCTACAGCTTTAGCTTTTCATAATATCAATCTTTTGTTTCATGTTTATGTGTATCAATTTGCATTTGGTTAATGACTAATTTAGCTATCTTAGTCTTTTGCAAATGATATGATTTAATCAATATAATCCATATCTGATTTCTTATTGTATTAAAAAAAAAACATTCCAATTACTTGATTCAGTTTGTGAATGATAGATTTCTCTTCTTCATTAATTGAACTATTAAGTATAAGTTTTTGCATAACAGGTTTACCTTATTGCAGAGATTTATAAATCATATAATTGTTATGGTTTTTTATGTCTTGTTTTTCCTGTAAACAAACTCAAAGAGCATTGCAGCTATCATTTACGAGAATCTTCTGGATTATTCGGTGCGATTTTCCTTCCTCCGATCTACTGGTACAGTCATCATACACAGGACAAATCTGGAGCATTTCCAGGTCAGTTTGTTGTTTATGTGTTTAGTATACTTGTTAGTATTTTAGTTAGATATATGTGTAGTTAGTATATTAGATTGTTTAGTTTCAGTTAGTTTTATTTCTTGTTCATAAAATCAAAAAATCAATAAAAATATCTTTCTCTTTCTTAGGGCAGAAAGCAAATGAGTTTTCCAGGTTTTATTTAAATCTGTATTTTTGTAGATATTGTACATTTGTGAATAAGTTATATTTCAATTAGTAGATTGTGTTTATAGAAATAGTAGATTAGTTAGTTTGTTTAATAGTTAAGTTTTAATTAGATTAGTTAGATTAGTGTGTTTTATTTATTGTTAGTTAGTTTAGTTTGTTTTATTTAGTTTTAGTTAGATTAGTTAGTTTAGATTAGTTTTTTTTTTTTTTTTTCTTAGGACCTTATATCGGATAACGGAGCCGCTAAACCTGTTAGGGTGGTTCATTCCAAATGGCTTGGGTTATTAGACAACCCCGGACCAGTTCCACTCTCTCAGTTGACGGACGGTCAATTTCGCCCGTCAACAGAGAGATAGAGAGAAGAGAGAAGATCTACTGGCTAAGAGTGCTAACAAGAACTGTATGCTTCCATATTAATATATCATAAAGCATAGTTATGTGGATGTAGCCCTAGAGAGAGGGTGAACCACGTATTTTTGTCTTGTGTGTGTGATTGATGTTGTGCTAGTTTTCCTTGATATATTGTTATTGCATTGTTGTGATAGATATGATAGATGTATGGAATAGATCTAAGACTGATAAGTGACATATGAATGTTTTATTGTTCTGGTATTGGATCCACTTGATATTTCCCTTGGTTGTAGACATCTTTGTCCTGCAACCCCCCCATAGCTTCTTCGGGTGAGACTGCTTATGCTTCATAGGTGTAGCCAAAAAGGACAGTAGTTAGGGCTTGTTGGTGTGCTCTTGGAGCTGAACCCTGGGTCTTATCCTGTACCAACAAAGACGTAACATCCTTCCTCTCAAACAACATTGAACCTTCCAATAGCACTCAACAGTGGGGTATGAAGCCACCAGAAGAGGAACTAGTGATGCATGAACTAATCAGTTATAATGAGGGGTAGAGGGTGCATATCTTGAAAGAGATGGAAATATTTCCCAATAGCCACACAAAATTCGATCAAGGTGCAATTGAAACCCACAATTTCCACCTAGGTAGATGTCTTAAAATTTGGTCACTAGGTACCTCGATCAAAGTGTGACATTTAGATTTTCAGCCTCAGAAATGGGTCATGAGCTAGATCCCTTCCAAGAGGTGGGTTCCTTAAGGGGGGATTCACAGAACAACTGAACTTAGGCTTTCAACCCTTCACAAGTATCTACCTACCTTATGGTGTTAGGAACACTTGAATTGGAGGATTCAAAGTTCCCTATTTATGAACTTCTAATGTTTGAAGATGTGAGAACTAGATAACGGGGATTTATTTGGATGCCTATCCCCAAGATCCTACCTAGACTAAAAAATTTATTTTGGCACCTCCTGTGGAGGAAACCTTAGTGAGTTTTTAGAAAAAATTTAGATGTGGTTTGTTTGAGAGATTGGGGGTGTGAACCAATCTCGTTTGAATTAAGTGGGAGTGGATAATTCCTTTGAGAAATAGTGGGACATTTCGGGATCCCTTTGGAGGAAACCTACTTCAACCTCCACAATTCGAGATGGAATTATGTGAGTGAGTAGTGACTTTTTGTGTGAGCAAGTGACAAAATGTGCCAAAATTTTAATAAGTTAGATGTCACGTTGCAACATGTGGACTTCGTGTGGTCCTTTACAAGTCTTGATTACCTAGCTTACTACATGCCATTGGTACAACCTTGCAGAATTTTAAAGTCCCTAAAGAACTAGCATGTGGACATATGGGTCCTTACTAATCCTTTAAAATCCCTAATGTGATTTAATCTAAGAAGGCTTTAAATTACTATCCTAGATTGCAAGCATGTGGGCATGTATGGGCCTGTTACAATAACCTTTAAACTCCCCTAGTGATGTAAACTTAAGAAAGTAGTTTAAAAAATTATCTTATCTTTGCAACATGTGGGAATGTATGGGCCCTTACAAATTTTAATATGTTTTGAAAAGAAACTAAGAGGGGCCCTAGGGGGAATTTGTCCTCTCCTAAATATTTTTTTTTTTAAAGGAGATGAAATCTTCCCTCAATCATTTTTCTGATTCTCAAGATCGCTCTATGGTGCGAGAGAAGAGCATACTCAATGATTGACATTTGATTTATGGTCCCAATGCAAGTGTTTATATATGTGATATAAAATTATTTCAACTTAACGTTTACAATCAAAACAAGCCATCCATGAGGAAAATGAAAGAAAAAGAAGAAAAATATCATTCTTTTTAACCTCCTAAGTGCCTATGTTTTGACTAACCCTTCATGTGGAGAGGGAATATAAGTATGGTTCTTTTACAAATAACATAGAATAAATATTTAGAAGGCTAGGGACATATAAGTATGGTTCTTTTACCAATGTGCAGAGAAATGAGGACCTATTGACACACTGTGCACAGAATGCGCTGGGAAACATAGTGCTCGGAAGATGCGCCCGTGGGATGGAAAACCCACACACGTTCTAATATGCCTCCGGGAGGAAACGTTTTAGTTGAATTCTCCTCTTCCAACTCCAAATTCAGCTCTTTGTAGGTAGCGATAAGCTAGTTATGATCCCTGCAAGGTAAATATATAAAAAATAAGTTCTCAAACAAAACAAATAGGGAGGAAATTGATACCTTTCCCTAGTATGGTCCCCAATCTGTTGTATCCTTTTCGCCACTTGAATGAGAAAAAAAGGGACACTTGCAAGTCCAGTTGGTTCAAATGATCACGACGGAAGTTAGTGTATGAATCAAGTGACTCAATCACATGAAATAAAAAAAACAACTAAGCTAATAACAACTAAAGAAACAAAACTACAATGCATAAGGAAATTAGAACCAAAATTAATCAAACAATTGACCAATATTCATGCCACCAATAGAGAGATTATATTAGTGGGAAAACACCAAAGAAAAAGGGGGACTTATAGGTCCCCTCTTCCTCCAAGGGAGGGCTCTTGAGTCCCCTATGTGAAAGCTCTTCCTACAAATGGAAAACTATAAAATAAATGGTGAACAAATCCAAGCTTATTCCCTCAATAGGTGAGGTGAATAGCTTAATGATATGATGATAATATGCTCCAAGAAGGAAAGAGGTTCCTTGTAGGAGAATAGAGGTAGCATAGTAATACAATGAGATTCTTGAATTCATAGTGCACCCATGGAATCTTTTTGTAGAAAATATTTGAGGCATTATGCAACTGGTCTTTAGTGTGAACAAGGGGCCCTTTAGGGAACTCTTAGGTATTTGACCAGCCCCCACTCAGATTCAGATCATATTTGAGGGTCAAATTGACTTGGAGATGAACCAGAAGTGGGTGAGAGGCCGAAAATAACCATAAATGCATCGTTTACAAGAGTTTGTGGATTTTATCGTACACAGTTGTGCATCGGGCGCATATGCACTATTTTGGATTTTTTTGTGTGCGCTTCATGTAGTATTTCTGCACATGTCAATTGTATGACCAGTTGTATAGTTTGTGCCATTTGGAAATGATTTTTGGGACTGAAGGTGAACTAATAGGTGTTTGGAGATGCTTGATTCCTGTGACCATTTGTGGATGAAATTTCATTGATAACAACTGCATCCATGTTGTTAAGGGATGCGACAAATGCGAGCTTTATGCAAACAAAGAATGAGCGCCAACCACTCTTTTACATTTGGTCATCACTGTCAACCCCTTCTGCAAATGGAGCATAGACATCATGACTTGCAACCCTCCATATAGTAATGGACACAAGTACATTTTTGTGGTAGTTGATTACTTTACCAAATGGGTAGAATCCATGCCTACCTTCAACAATACTGTTGACACAACAATGCATATTTTCTTCAACCACGTCATTACCCGTTTCAGATTTCCACTACAGTTAGTCTCCGATCATGATAAACACTTTGAGAATGAGATCTTCATCGAAGTCTCCTCAAGGTTAGGATTCTCCCATGAGTTTTCCTCTCCATACTAGCCTCAGGCCAATGGACAGGTCAAGGTTGTTAACAAAGTCCTCAAAACCATGTTACAATGCATTGTCAAAAAACATAAGACCAAATGGCATCATATGTTGTTTTCAACATTAAGGGTTATCGAACAGTAGTCAAAATTGCTACCAGTTTTACACTATTTCATCTCATCCATGGGATCTGTTGTTCCTGAGTCTGTACTAAGGCTTAAAATACAGTGTCAAGGCATCCGAAAAAGAGGTAAAAGATATATATAATAATAAAATCTCATTCGGTATTGGAAACTAAGGGAGATTTCTATGTTCCCTACGTCTAGCTTCCAACTGTTCCTGGGTTGCGATATCTTGTTCAATGGCCGCCCATGAATGTTCTAATTCTTCCCGGGTATTAGTAGTTCTAAGGGTCGTACTGAAAAGATTTAATGCGATATTGGTTTGATCTAATATCCCGAGTTGAATATTGGGTTGAATTACCGGGGGTACAGTCATTGAGGAACAGTAAGGGTATGGAAATGATTTAACAAGAGATTTTAATGGCTGATTCGATTCGGTCGAAAATAAGAGAAATCTTCGTATGAAGAACAAAATGGGACTACAAACAAAAGGCCCTTTCCCGTAACTGTATGATTTTCGTAAAAGATATGAAATGAGAGAAGAACATCCAATACTAGTAACATAAAATCCTTATCAATAAAAACTCACGTATATATGGAAAGAGAAATTGACATGAACATAATTGACAAGGTGCAAGTAAACACAAAATCATGTAACTGTAGCTTGGTCTTACACCTACTGATAGCCGGTGCAGAGGAAAGACAAGAGACAATTACTGTAATATGAACCTGCTTCACTATAGTAGTGGTGGCACTGAGTTATAGCGATACCTTTCAGTTATGTAGAGCAAAATGAAAAGAAACGAAGAACATAACAAAAACAAATTAGTTGTGTAGAGCAAAATGAAAAGAAACAATTAACATGACAAAACAAACTTGAGATACAGTCAGGACAGAATCGGGAATCTTGAATTTGCTTCATATTAACCTCCTTCATAAGAGAAGTCTGTTACAATGGGTACCAAAAAGTCCAGCCTTGTCTTCTTCTTTCTCTATTCTATTTATACAAAAGGGTGCCAGGTGCTTTCTTTACATGAGTCGGCCCCTATGATACACTTGTCCATAAAATTGGACACAAGTTGCGGTGGTTCCATTTGGAAGCTGTTAGGAGTCAAGCCACTCCATCTCTTCAACCCCATTTTCAAGGCGTGCCAGGTGCTTGTCTCTGCATAGACTTGGTGCATATCCTACATTTGTCCAGGAATTGGGATATGAGCTGTGATGGTTCTGCCTGACAACTGGCTTCAGCAAAATAGCAGTCTCGGGCTAACTACGAAAGTTGATTTCCCATATATGTATCAATTATATCAATGGTGCCGAGTTGTGTGCTGGGTTGAATTAGATTCTCATCAATTTGAGCCATCCCTGCCCTGTCTATTTTAGAGATCTCCACCAAATCTCTCTCATTTTTCTCTTTTATGTCAATGGAGATCCGCTCCATATCTATTTGCCTCAGTGCTTCTGTGTCTCCTCCATTTTCCATCCCTA
>ML819480.1:0-13980 GCA_009831015.1 Picea engelmannii
AAAGAAATAAAATAATCAATCATTCATTGAGTACTTTCAAAGCATTGACAAGAGTATGGAAAATAAAAGAGACTGATCTTTATTAATAGGGAATCACAAGTCTGGAAAAGATACAGAGAAATAAAAATACACAGTGATAACGACTCTAAATTCCTTTGGGTCGAAAGACCCCCCTCTTAGCTCATTATAACCTTCTATCAGACTTACAATAGTCTTTTTATAACTTAGACTGTCAGTGATAGTGCTAAAATTCGAATAACACCTCTATCATAGGATCCATGTGCCCTAAAAGTGGCATGGCAACAGGTGGATAACAAAAAACAACAAAGTGCTAAAATTTAGGATAGTGTTGGCAATGTCTCCAACATCCTCTTTATGGCTGATGAAGTGTCCCTTTGAGCACTTATCCCTTTGGCAGGTAGCTTCCTAGCTCATAACTGACCTTCCAACAACTGTCCTATACTTATCTACCCATATGACAGTTGTTCATTCCTTCAAAACTTCCAGAATAGGAGTTCACAGCATAGTTTGCAATGCATGTTTGATTTGATGTCCTTCATGAAATATGATCTTAACACTGATATTTTTTCATCTACTTTCTGAATTACGTCTATGTTGATCGGTCTCATTGATGGATTTAACCCCAAAATGCCATCGAAAATAATTGTAATCTTCACATAAATGTGACAAGATGATTTGATCCACTACCAAATGAACTAAATTTGATATTTCCTTTGCATAAAAACTTAATCAAAGCACTATTACCATCCATTCTTAATTGATGCTACATATGTTCATGAAATGACATTTGGTTCCTCTAATGTTTTAAATGAAATAGAGTAACTGTGTATGCATCTACAAGATGGAACTGCATAAGATTTGGAATTCTTAAGTAAACCACACTCCCACTAGAGAAATGTCTTCCTTAGAATACCCCTTTGTTTTCAAAACCCTGATGTGAATTGCAGTTTTTGCTGCAAGTACTCAAGCTATCTTTGATACCACGAATAAATAAAAATTGCCTCTCAATACTTTGTATTACCACTTAGATCTCTTTTGAAGTTGTTCTCCTGAAATCTTTGATTAACTCCTTTTTTACCATGCTCACATAACCTTTTCAAAGACTTTTGAAATGGTGGTGATTCCCTATCACTTTCCTGTGCTAGTAATAAGTCATTTCCTGTTGGCTGTTGGGCATAATTAGGACTGTGAACAAACCTTGAAATATTTGAAAAATTCTCTGAGTTTCCAAATGATCCGCCATCATCATGCAAACTCTGACCAATATGATGTGTGCTAAAGCCTTTCATAGAATATTTCTCATTCCCCATTCTAACCATATCAGACATCATTGTTTCTATAGTGGCATTTTCCACTATATCACCACCATAAGTTATTTTCTTTGCAACCCCTCCTTTTATTTCAAAGGTTCTTCCTTGAATTGATTGGCAATCGGTGTGAATGCTCCTACTATCATTGAGCATTCTAGGGTGTTTCTTATTGGTGTTGTGTTATAACCCTAATTTGCACCATACATGCTTACCTAGCATAAGGCCATCTCAGATTCCTTCTTTGCCAAAACATTGTTGAACAACTCTTCTTAAAAACCTCTTTTATAAAGTCCCACATGCCCTGCTACATTACTACACGCGCATACACGCTAGCTAACCCAAAACAGCTCGTGTGTACCTACAAAAGCACGAAAAAAGGAAAGTTGTTGATGGAACACATAGCTTTGGGTAAGTTAACTAAACCTTCCGACAATGCATGGACGAGGGTTCAACCAAATACCTAGCTTCTTCTAGCCTATAAAAGAAGGGTTAGGGGTCCCATTTGAAGGAGGAGAATCATAGTAAAGAAACTATACCTGATTGCATATTCCCTTTGTCCCAACCTTTAGCCTTCCTTGTGCAAAGAGAAATATAGAGCAAAGAAGTTGGAGGACAGTTGAAAAGGATCCCAGGACCAGGTTTCATGGAACAGTGGCCGACTTCACCATTGTAAGTTGATTTGTTGAAGTTAATAATAAAGAGATACTTTTCCCGTCCCACCATATGAGTTTTTCATGGTTTATTGCACATATGTTGATTAAATCTCTAACCTGTTAATCTATATATCAAAGACATGTGGAGTTCTTTGTTTGTCTTGTGTAAATGCAGGTCAGCCTTGGGAGGAGAGCTGCAGTCAAAGAGCGATCAAGCGTAAAGAAGGATCAACAACAAACGCCCGAAATAAGGTATGCTCACTTGATCTTCTAAACTACGTATTTGCTTAAGAATAATAGGGATTAGGTCTAGGACGACGATAGAAAGTAGGAATCTTTAGGTCTTTTCTGCATACATGATAAAAACCTAAGTGCTAGTCCGTAGAGGGATTTCCCACTCACAACAGAATTGGTGACTATACTGGGCACTATCTAGGGTTCCTGGGAATATTTGTTGGGTATTCTTAAGAACTAGTTTCATTTCATGTTTTTAAAGTTTCTGCAAAAGTCTGAGCTAACAGAGATTCTGGTCTTCCATACCAGTTATCTTTGTTTCTTTGCTTGACTGTATTTTTTTTTTTGAAGACCCACAAAGGTACACACGGCCTGTATAAGGTCTGAATGTGTGTATCCGTGCCCTACATTCTCACATTCTGCATGCACACGCTAGCTGAGGAAGTGTTAGTCGCATGTATGATTCCATAAAATTTCTTTTAGAGAGGCATTCATTCTCTTCCCTGTCAGAAGTAGACCTTCTCGGGGTTTTCTGGAACTCTTTCTAGTCTTTGTTGTTTGCAGTCTATAGCTTAGGTTTCACCTCAAATTGGTTTGTTTTATGAAGTTTTCCTTGAATTGTTTTCTTTTTTCTGTTAAATTAAGTGTCTGAGTCTTCAAGAGATTCTGTTTCTCAGTACCAGCAGTCTCTGCCTGGGCTAGTTTGCTTGGCTTTTTATTTTTGTCTCAGAGTTTCAGAGATACATGCGGCCTGTCTAAGGCCAGCACGCATGTATATGTGCTCTGACTTTACACAACCCGTGTGCACACGCTTGTTGTTGAACTGTCAGCAGTGTGCTTGAGGAGAAGATTTTTGTTGAAGGTGAGGCAGTCATCCTTTCCTTTGACAAGAGCTATACCTCTCAGGTTTTTGGGTCTCTGTCATAGTGTTCAGTAACTTAGGTTTGATCACAACAATAGCTTTCTTTTTTATTTAGAAGTTTTCCTCAAAATTTTCTTTTATAGGGTTTTTAGACAAGTGTGAGAGTCCATTTTTAATTTGCTTGTGTGTGATTTTTAAAGTGACTCTTTGCGATATGCACTTAGGCCAGAAGTTTTCTTGGTTTTGACTTGTTGGTATTTTTCCTTTTTTCTTTGTGAGCATTCGAATAAAAAAAAACTTTTATTTCTTTGTTTGGTTAAAAAGTGTTGTTTTGCATTAGTAACCAAGGAAAAGCCTTTGCTTTCATAAGTTCTTGATGGTTTACTTAGATCATAAGTAGCTCATAGTCGAGTGAAATCCTGCTTTGAGTTCATTGTTCAAAGATCTTAGAAAAATTTTTGAAAAGTTGTTTAATATTTGAGTTAAGAGAAGATATTTTGTTTCCAGCTTTCTGTTATTTTGCTTTCGTCTTTAAAACATCACTAGTTTCACTTTCATAACATTTGACTTAAGACAAGCCATAAAAATTAACGCTAATTCTAAAATTCATTAGACTTTTTATGTTTGTAGGGTCAACCAACTAGTTTAGGGTTATGGCCTTGAATTAGGTTGGAGAGGAAACTCTTCAAGGCCATTAAAATCAAACATTGGAGTCTGAGTTAGGGAGTGTCAAAGTCCAGTATCGTGAAAGTTATCTGGGACCCCCCTCTAACACAGGGGATAAACATGAGGTCACGTGCGGAAAGGTAGCGGAGATAACCCCTCCAAAGCTGGACAAATCATAGTGGAGAACACATATAGAGGGCTTGTCTTGGGATTCCGTCGATTCCATTTGCCACGGAGCTTTGTGGGTCTCGAATCCATTTGAGGTCCTCAGTTGTCTTTCGGACCACTTTCTTTCGATACCCTTGATAGGTTTTGGGCTCGATACCCTGCTCATTTTGGTCTACCCAACTTTCGACTATACCCGCCTGGTGATTGTTCGCGCGCTGGCAACCTAGTTGCCTATCTTTTTAGGGACATACACAGGTGACTGCGAGGGTATACTGTAGTACCTAGGATAGAAATCGGGCCACGCTTTGTAGAGTATACCCACAGGGTGCTTCCATGTTCGATTTGCACTTGCACCGATAAGTTTCTCTAGTGTTGGTTGTTGTAACTGCTCTTCCAATTAGTTTAGTGGTTGCTTGTTTTATCTTGTAGGGACTTTTTTGGCATGTGTTGTTTTTTTTTTGAACGAATGGACAGCCCTAGAGTGTCTTTGATATTCTCACACAGTGGAGGATCATGAGCTCCACCGGTCATGAAGGCTTTTGGGCATGTCACCGGTTACACTAGAGCCACCCCCACCACCACTAAGGCGAAAGCTAGACCAACAAGGGTCTTTTGAAGCGACCAGGTCACAAGAAATTGTGCCCGACCAACATTTGGAGGAAACGACCATTTTAGACTCTGGAGCGAAAGCTCTTGGTCCACCTGAAACTCCAACCATTGATCTTTCAGCACCCATCATCATACCGATTCACCCTTACGAGTGTCAGATAGTGTCGCACGCAGCAATGGAAACAAATGTTGTCACTCCTTCTGGGAATTCTTCAATTCCCACTACATTTGTCACCACAGGAGAGTTCCCACCTCCTAACCCACTATCACTGATCCAAGCCACCATGGTCTCAACCACCTCTACCTCTCATAGTGGTCTGATCCCGTCTATGGTAGTGGCCACAACCCCGTTCACACCCAGTGCAACAGGCCCTCTGTTCTCATACGGGATGCCTAGCTCATGTACAAGTCCTGTACTTTCCTACTCCACTTTATAGACTTTAGTTCTGGGGGTAGGGAGCTCTAACACTCCTCTGCAAGGTCACATTGGGGGCACTTTAGCTCCTTTTAATGATTTCCCTTATGGGGGAGGTCATATACCTCCTTTGTCCCCTTCGCTCAGTGGCACGCATCAATAATCCGCCAGGCCACCTGCACACCATAGTTTATTTGGAGCAGGGAGTCAAGGACCACCTTCACATAATATGTCGGTCGGTTCGACACTGTTTTCTTTGTTCGATGCATTTGGTAACAACGCCTTATCGTCAGTTGCTTTTCCGACTAAGGTCAATCCCTGTTTCAGATAACCTATTCCTATGTAGGGTAATATTCCTGCATAGGGGGCAATCCCAGAAACTTCTTCCACATCAGGGCCTTGGAATCCTTGGCAGGGATTCGTTCCCTCATCCAGAATGTCGATCTGGGGCAATTCTTTCCATAATCAATGGAACCTCGGACAAGGTACTTGCCTATCCCCATGGGATCGACATGGGGAAACCCTTCCCAAAGTCTTCTGAATGTAATGCACTCCCATCCATCTACATCCTATTTTGGGAATCAGTGGATGTTGTCTCCTCATACGAAGAATCTATACGTTGGTCATGGCCATGGTTTTTACCAGAACTCAGGCCAGCAGCCGAAATTTTCCTGGCAACCTAGTGCCAATCAAACTCCAGGTCCCTTTTTCCCAAGTTATCACCAACAACCCAAACTACCTTTCCTAAAAACCTTGCATTTTCCAAACTTGACAAGGTTGTTGAATGACCCTATCTATCATGATCCACGTTGGCCCCCTATGCCAATGAAGTTTCCTTCAGACATACCAAAGTTCAAGGCCAATCCTAATGAAGACCCGGGCGATCATGTGACTACCTTCCACCTTTGGTGCTCATCTAACTCATTGAAATATGAATCCATACAGTTGCAATTGTTTCAGCATACTCTCATTGGGATCCCTATGAAATGGTACATTGATCTCGACCACTCAAGATACTCTTCCTTCGGCGAATTGGCAATGGCCTTCCTAAACCATTTCCAATTACCTGTGAGATATGACACTGGCACAGAATGGTGACCAATTTCACACAGACAAAAGTAGACCATATCTTCGATCACATCCGAGAATGGAGACGCTGAAAGAGTTTAATTAAGGTCCCAGCCCCACCATCATTCTTTCTCGAGTGGTTCCTTAAGTCTTTGATCCCACAGTTATCCAAAGACGTCGCAACATCAGGAGTGTTTTCCGAAGAAGATGCCATCATGAGATCTCAACAGCTTGAGCTCATCTATTCTCGGTCTAGTTTATTATACGAGATCTTGCTAGATGTGCCACGCTCAATACTTGATAAGACCAAACAGAGAGATGGACCACATGTCGATGGTATTGTTGGTTCAGCACAAACAAATCCCACTGAGCAACTGATGAAGTAGTTGCAGCAATTGTCTATACAACACACAACGGCTAGCCAAACCACTGTTTTGGTTGCTCCCCCTACTAAAACATCAGATGTACACATAGTGCAATCGACAAATCCAAAGGCCACCCAGCAGCCTGAAGGAAAGAAAAAACAACGACAGAAGGGTAAGGGGGATAAGAAACCCATTAATAATGTTAGTGGGGAAAACACTGAAAAATGAAAGGCGAGGTATCTGTGCAACCTGTGCGCAGAAGACCACCCGACCCACCAATGTCCTTGGCTTGCAGAGGCCCAAAAGTTTGTGACACAGCAACAGCCTACTATGTTAACCAATCCATTTCAGCATGGGAAAAACCTAACCCAAGCCTCTACAAGCACGGAAGGGGGCATTCAAGGACCCTCTCTGTCTTCGAACAATCCCACATCCGCGGATGTGTATATGATGAAGGGTGATTCTTTTATATAAACTAGAGCGCATGACTACAGTAAACCAAGAACTTCTGAGAAGGGCAAAGAAGTTGAACTCCCATCTCTTCCTCTATAGATTGAGAAGACTTTGGGTGAAACAATGACACACATCCCAAAAGGCATGTTCAAAAAAGCTTCTCACAACCCAAACGCAAGGGCCACCCAGAACTATTATGTGGTGGAGGATTTGTCTCAAACCCCTTGTGCGATGTCCTCTTTGGAGGTCCTCCAAAGCTACCCTTCCTAGAGGAAATATTTGTTAACCACTTTAGGATCTACTGAGACTTGTAATCTGGGTACCATCATGCTGGATACAACCGAGTTAAAACCTCGTCTTCCTTACCACGTAGCATTTCAAATAGTAGTGGCTCACCCCATGAAAACTTTTACTCAAAATATTTTCAGCACGGTGGTTGATGAGGGAACCTCGACATGTGTTATGTCGTTGGCATGTTGGAAGGCCATTGGTCAGCCCATTTTGTATCCATCACCAACTCTTCTCACTGCTTTTGATGGTCGTTCATTCCGACCACATGGTATCATTCCCTCTTTCCCCATGCAGTTAGGAGGGAAGACTGTGTGCGTTGAGGTAGAAGTAGTTGATGCATCCCTCGACTACAATCTCTTGTTAGGAAGAAGTTGGACTTATTCCATGCAAGCAGTGGTTGCTACAGTTTTTCGGGTCTTGTTGTTTCCACATGAATACCAGATTGTGACCATTGATCAATTGTCTTTCTCCAGATTTGACCCTTCATTGGGGGTGTCCGTGGTCCCAATGATTGATAATCCTCAACCAGGCGTAGTCAACGTAGGGGTTGGTTTGTACCCATATTTGATGGGTACCTTTGATTACCCGCCCCCTCAAGGCGATGTCAGGTTCATATCCGACCATCATATGGTTGATATTTTCCAAGTTTCATCGTTTCGCATGACTTATTTCAACGATCTGTGGATACTTCCTTCCCCATCGGCCATGATGGATGGGACAGGGCACCTGGGCATGTCCATGCCCTTGTCCACAGCTGAAGTAGTGTACTCTCTAGTCCAGCAAGCTTCAGCCAACATAGATCCAACTCCTGCACAAGAGTTATATCTGCTTCTCGAGCCTATTTGGGCTCAAGGTTCTCTCGCTAACACTGATTTGTTAGACTTAGTCTTGCCCTCTGACAAAGCAGTAATTGAAGCAATGAATAGTCCAGACAAACCTTGGGATTATCTTCATCACAGATCATAATTCCTCCCAAAGTTAAGCAGAATTGAAGCTGGAGAATTCACCTTCACTATGACTGGAGATAGGTCTTGTCCTATTAATCCTTTAGCTGCACATGAGGTCTACACTGAGGGTAATATGGAAACCATCGCTTAAACCATACCAATAAATATCTCTAGAACCCCTGGCGTCATGGAGAATGTTTTCGTCGGAGTTGACTGCTCCCCCGGAGAAATTCAAATCTACACAGATCTATTTAAAGAATTTTGGGACGTTTTTGCCTGGTCTTACGAGGAAATTCCAGGCATCGATCCAAAAATAGTCGAACATGAAATCACAAATTATCCAGATGCAAAGCCTGTTCAGCAAAAGATTCATCCAGTTAATCCCAGGAAAGCGACAATCATTAAGGTTGAAGTGGAGAAACTACTAAAAGTCGGTTTTATCTATCCTATCCATTTGACCCAATGGGTGTCAAATCCTGTGCCAGTCAATAAAAAACAAGGCATGATTCGTGTATGTACATACTTCCGTGATTTGAACAAGGCCTGTCCAAAAGATAATTTTCCCACATCATTCATCAACCAGATAATTGATGAATGTGTCGGTTGCGAGGCCTTCTCTTTCATGGATGGTTTTTCGGGATATAATCAAATACAAATCAAACCCGAAGACCAGCACAAAATGACATTCATTTGTCCATGGGGTACTTTCGCATATCGTAAGATGCCCTTTGGTCTCAAAAATGTTGGAGCGACCTTTCAATGGGCCATGTCTTTTTCTTTCCATGACCTCAAGCATATAGTCGAGGCCTATTTAGATGATTTAGCATCTTGATCTCACAAGAGAATGGATCATCCCATGCACCTCCGACTTATCTTTGAGCGTTGTCGCTACTTCCAGATTCGCTTGAATCCAAACAAGTGCAGCTTTTGTGTAACATCAGGACGTTTGTTAGGTTTCGTAGTGTCAACAACAGGGATCATGGTCAATCCTCTCAAGGTTGAGGCGATAATTCAATTTCCTCCCCCGTGCACAATCCTTCAACTTCAGAGTCTACAGGGCACAGCGAATTTTTTAAGACTTTTCATCGCCAACTATGCCGAGATCACAAAGGGATTTATGCGCTTACTGAAGAAAGACGTCCCTTTTTATTGGGACGATGTTGCTCAACACTCTTTCGACGCATTAAAACATGCCCTCACAACTGCCCCTCTGCTTCGGCCACCTAAATATAACAAAGATTTCTTATTATACCTAGTTGTAGTAGAGTCAACCATCGGCATGGTCTTAGTTCAGGAGGATGCCTTGTTCTCAAAATATGTGATTTATTACCTGAGTTGAGGCCTCATAGGACCGGAACTCAATTATTCTCATATCGAAAAACTTGTGTTGGCAGCAGTTCATGTTGTTCAACGGTTCCATCATTATGTTCTTTTTCGCAAGACCATTGTCATTGTTGTCGTGAATCCATTCTAGTACATTTTGACATGAAGGGTAATAGGAAGAAAGATCAGTAGATGGATGGTATTCCTCCAGGAGTTTGACTTAGACTTCGTTTCAGTGAAATCCAAAAAGTCACTGGTCTTCGCAGAACTTATTTCGTAACTTCCAGTTGAGTCAGGTGATGTTGTGCCTGAAGAGTCGCCTATCAGAGGATATATGTTTTTTATCACATCTTCGGATCCCTGGTATGGAGATATACTTATCTATATCCAGAATTTGAAGTGCCCCGCCTCTGCTTCTAGTGATGAGCATCGACTTATACTCCATCAGGCTAAGAATTATCTCATACTCAATGATACGTTGTATCGGAGAGGTGTAGACTGCATCATGCACTGATGTCTCACTCACGAAGAAGTAGTTATCGTGCTTAACAATTTCCATACCGGAGTGTGTGGCGGTCATTTGTCTGGGTTGGCAACAACCCAAAAGATTCTACGAGTAGGTTACTTCTGGCCGACACTAATCAAAGGTTGTATCGAATTGGTCAAGAAGTGCCACCTGTGCCAGATCTTCTCTCGAAAGATGAGGGCACATCCCGCTCCCATGTTTCCCGTCATCAGAGTTGGTCCTTTCACCAAGTGGGAGATTGATTACACTAAATGCAACCCTCCTTCAGCAAGGGGGCATTGTTATATCATCGTAGCCATAGACTACTTCACGAAGTGGGTCGAAGCTATGCCAACATTTAAAGATGATGGAGAGACTGCAACTCTCTTTTTATTCAACCAGATAATAGCAAGGTTCAGCGTCCTAAGGGAGATTGTCACTGACCATGGAAGTCACTTTCAGAACCAAATGATGACCGAGTTAACATCAAATCTTGGGTTACGGAAAGAACATTCGTCACCCTACTACCCCCAAGCAAATGGTCAGGTGGAAGTTGTAAATAAATCTCTTAAGACCATCCTACAGCGAACAATCAACTCAGCCAAGTCAAATTGGCATTTGATGTTATACTCGGCATTATGGGCTTTCTGAATGTCTGTTAAGACTACAACCGGTTTCTCACCTTTTCAACTCGTTTACGGGCTAGAAGAAGTCTTACCTATCAAATGTCAGATCTCAACCCTAAAGTTGGCAGTACAATTATTGCCAGATACTTCTCCACTTGAAGAACGATTATTATACCTTGAGCGACTCAATGAGCCGCGTCGTGATGCGGCCTTGGCCAATGAGGCTGACAAACATAAATTCAAGTGTCAATATGATAGGTCCATTCGTCCTCGGATTTTTTCTGAAGGTGACCTTGTCCTGGTCTATGACCAAGATAAAGACCCCCTGGGGGCAGGAAAATTCAAACCCATGTTATTCGGACCTCTCATCATAAAAGAGGTTCTAAAGAAGGGTGCTTATCGTTTGGTTGACTTTGAAGGGAATGCTTTGGCAGAGCCTAGAAATGGACTCTACCTCAAGAAGTATTACTCATAGGTAGGTCTCCATGGGTAACTTTTTGTAACATATGTATAGTCTTTGTACTATTACTTTCTAAGTTTATTTTAGTGTTATGGACATGTCTTTTTTATGTTATCTTTCGTCACTGTGGCATATGTCAAGTGAATCCGAGGTGTTCATTGGGTATGCAGATGGTGCTATCCAACACACTCGAAGGCTTGCTTCCGCAGCTTGGGTAATTTTTACACCTTGAGGCCAGTTATTATCTTCTGGAGGTATATGCTTAGGTGACACCACAACCAATGTCATCGAGTATAGTGCAGTCATTGAGTTGCTTCATGACACCCTGGCATTTGGTATCTCTCATCTCTGGGTCTATCTAGACACTCATCTGGTTGTGTCACAGTTAAATAGAGTCTACCATGTTCATGATCCAACTTTACACCGACGATTCCTTAGGGTACATCTCTTAGAACGAAGCTTTGATTATATTACATATTTTCATGTTCCTAGGAGATTAAACCAAATCATAGATACTCTAGCTAATCAAATTTTAGATTGGCATCTCACACACATATGAAAGGACATACACATAAACATGTAAATACATTTTAAAGGAAAATATGATCTATAAGACACAAAAAGACATAAAAATACATATATAATATAAATCACCAGAGTACATAGGTGGGCGCAAGCACCTCAAAAATATGACCAGTAACAAGTCATGGGGCTTATGCCCTCAAAAAATATATACAAGTAGTTCTCTTGGCACATGAAAAGTCTAACTAAAGTCAGGGCATGTGGCCCCTATTATACTGATCAACAACATTTGCCAAACTCCAAAACAATCGGACCCACATCCGTGGTGCCCCCATTACATGAGGCTGCATAGATGGTGGCAGGTCCTCAATCTCTGCCATAGGGACTAGGCGGGTGAGCATGGTAAAGTTTCGCTCAACTCGTCTCAACACCCTCTCAACCTGCCCAGCTGGAAGCTCTCCTACTGCAGCTGGTCCCCCTGCGGCGATAGGTGCATCCCTTGGCCGAGGACAACGCTTGTTCCTCGCATAGTCCACAGACTACACTGGTCCCACATCTGCACACAATAGACATGTATCCATCAAATGCTCTGGTATAAAAAAATGATATATAAAAAGATAACATAAAAATTACATATGTTTCACAAAAAAATATAACAAAAACAATAATGTAAACTTACCCATCTCTCCTTGCTCCTCACCAAGAGGTACTAGTATCTCAAGATCTCTCGAAAAATCAATCCCAGCATAAGGATAATCCTCTATGACTAGGATCTGTCGCGACAGCCAAGCGAAGAAATCATCGTCAAAGGACTCATTGGTCCTTCCACCACCCTGTTATGGCAGTAACACTGCCCATCTACAAACTGCAGGAAGAGAGGCCTGATGTCCTCTTACCACTACTCGAGGACTAAAGCTCAGAACTCTTTCAAAGAAGAAAGACCATAGAATGGTCCTGAACACGAAGTTCCTCTGCGTCCACGACCGGCAATCTGTCAACTGCCTCTTCATACAATCTAGCAATGTTGTGCTCCAGTCAAATATTTTTGCATTCAAGCACTGGACTGCACAATTCATCTGTACACGGGACGCCTGATGGAGAGTCATAGAACCAGTAATCCGCCCAATAAGCAACACAATTGCCTACAGTGATAAGTCAGTAATCTTTCTTATGGGCACCTGTGAGCTCGATCGGTTTGTACCAGCCTCACAGTAAATTCCTATCAATTCCGCTATGTTATGCAGCCCCGAAGGAAATCTCCGGAAGTTGACTGGTTCCCCTCTCCTGGAGAGGCCAGTCAAAAAATACATGTCCTCAGTCATGGGCACCAGTGACTACCCCTCTAACATAAAGGCCTCTGCATCCAAATGCCAATAATCAACCAAGGCATTCAGTAGCCTAGGTTGTGCCCACATAAAAGGACATAAGAAGAACTTCAGCAACCCACATTGCATTAAGGCAGCCACAGCATTGGGGTCTTCCCCAACCAACTCACTAACCTCCTCATGCTCTCTTTCTCTCCAGTGAACATACATCCTACAAAACACCAACGTTTAGGGGGGTTAACCCTTGTTTTTTAATTAATTTTCATTCAATAAGGGGGTCCACGTGTGTTGTAATGTTGACAGTCATGTGTACACGCGTCCAGGTTTTACACTGCACGAATGTACACGCGGCCTGTCATAAGACAACCCACGTGGACCTAGGGTCGACCTTTTAAAGGTTGACGCCCTCCCAAAACTTGAAACCCAAAGCATAAAGAAAGATTAAAATTGCAAGAGGAGAGAGTTTATACTTACTTGGTCCAGACAGATGGTCGTTTCGTCCACTGTAGCTCCCATAATCACCACTTTTATCAAAGGGGGTTTTTTGGCTCCAGAATCAATTTCCAAATCAGCAATGGTGATAATGAGCTGCCAGCTTCTATTTATAGACTTTTTGGCCTCTTTTTGTCACTTTTTTGGCCCCCCTTATCATGTTTTTCAAACCAAAAACCATTTAGAGTGATTCAGGAGTTACATTGGAGGGGTATATCGGGTATCCAGACAATTTTTTTGGATTTTTGGGTAACTTTTGACGGTCCGTGGAAAAAATCTCAAATGATCAACTTGAGCATGTAGGATAGGTTTCCTCCTTGACTTTTGTATCTCGTTGTCTTTATCCCTTCTCCATAGGATCGATCATGTTAGGTTGTTGTTGAAAAGTCAACAAGAAACAAGTGTCTAATTTACTTTTCCCTTAAATAAATTAGACAATAAATATTAATCTATTATTTCATTCATAACTGAGTGAGTTGGATTTGTAATAGAATTATAAGTGTAGTTGAGTGAGTTAAGATCAATTGTACTAGTTGTAACTAAACATGCACTAGTGAGAGTTCAGTTAATCAGTGAACTCACATGCAACTGAAGATTCACCACGGTTAACTACATGCATGTCAGATCCAATGGAGACCCAGTTGAGATAACAGGTGAAAGGGACA
>ML819480.1:20516-39206 GCA_009831015.1 Picea engelmannii
GAAGTTCCCTTTTTGGGTGGCATGTTGGCCAAGTATCACTTTTGAACCTTGATTTTGAGGTGGTTCTACTAGACAATATTTCTTCTGTTGTATCTCCCAAGTTTCGGCCCTTCTGGGTATGAAAATTTATTTTATGTAGTTCTCTGATATTTCTTCTCTGTAATGCCACAGGTCTGATCAAAATTGGATGTGCCAAGTGGAATTTACGGTAACTTCCCCACAACTTGCCGATTTTTGGCCTTTCCAGGAGATCTCACTTGTATAGTGTTCCCCACCAAAAATAATTGATATAAAATTCTAAAACTCACACCAAAAATACTACAGACTGTTCACGATCCAATGAAACCATTCCCACTCAATTTGTATACTCTAGGAAGAAGTTATGATTGTTTTACCTGGAACACCTTCTTGAGACTAGTCAATAGGACTAGTCAGATACTCTATCTTACACAAGGTGTATCTACAAATTTAAGATGACCCAGAAACTGAATGTTTTACCATAGATAGATTTCTAATTTCTGTAAATAGCCTCTATATTTTAGGGTCTGAAACATTACAGAAAATTTTTTATAGCGAAAATTCCACAATGACTCAGTTCAGGATGATTCTAGAACCCTATCTTGTATAGGATGTATCTCTGAAGGTATAAGGCCTCAGAAGCTAAATTTTGAACCCAACGTACCTTGATCCATCTATTAAATATCCTCCAAGTCGTTCCTTCTGAAACATTGTATAAAAAATGTTATAGTGAAAATTCCAAGGTGTCTCAAATGTAGCAGCGAAACCCTAAGACCTTGAGCTCTGATGCCATATGTTAAGAACCGAACATCAATATAGCATAGAAAAACCTCAGAAAAAGTACTCAACGCCTTGAAAAAGAGATAATTTTAGATAATAAGCCTCTTCGAGGGGGCAACCTCTTTTTACCCCACTTAAATGTTCAAGTACCAGATCATTCAAAATGAAAATGTCTCCTTGGTATATATAGGATACTAGTAGGTATAATTACAACTAATGGCCTAAAGCCGACATAAATAAAATAACATTACTAATATAATATGCCCCAATTAAGGGGTAATGAGCCAATATTAGGGCTTAACAGTTAATCTATATATCAAAGGCATGTGGAGTTCTTTTTTTGTCTTGTGTGAATGCAGGTCAGCCTTGGGAGGATAGTTGTAGTCAAAGAGCGATCAAGCGTAAAAAAGGATCAACATCAAACGCCTGAAATAAGGTATGCTCACTTGATCTTCTAAACTACATATTTTCTTAAGAATAATGGGGATTAGGTCCGGGACGACGGTAGAAAGTAGGAATCTTTAGGTCTTTTCTGTATGCATGATAAAACCCTAAGTGCTAGTCCGTAGAGGGATTTCCCACTCACAAAATTTTGACAATTTGATGAGTTCGGTGAATTGGTACCTTGTAAAAATTATGTCTATGTTTGTTTGACACCAATCTTGACACCTGGGCACTGGAAATCGAACAATTGTTTGAAAGGGTCGGTCACAACATGAACACTTCCATTTTGCTGGCTTTCGAGCAAGGCATATACCAGTTGAGCGACGGTATGCTGCCTCGTGAGCTCCCTCCATGTGTCTTGCATTGATTTTTGATTTGACATATATTGTTTTTGATGCTATGATCATGGGCCCTGGGTGACTGTATGCTTTTGATATGGAGGACCCAATAACATGAATTTTTTTATGAGAAAGAAAATTGTGTATACAATATGTTTGGAATTTTTAATGTTTCTTTTATGTCCAGGCTTTATCCCACATGAAACAACAAAAGTGTCTTTAAAATGTGTATATGCATCAGCATGAATAGGTGATATCGACGCATAGTGCACAGGACTTTCTCCCCTCCTCCTCGTTGGCTTGGCGCTTGGCACGGGGATTTGTGTTGCTGACTAACCAATGTTGTGTGTTGGTGTAGATGCTTGGCTCAATAGCTGTGGACTTAGATAATTAGATATTGGGCCCATGTGCCCAATATTTTTGGCCTAAATAATAAGCTCGAGAAACCAAATTGGCTAAAAAGACAAAAATAACCTTTTGTTTCTTCATGTAAAAATGTGGCTCAAATCCTTTTTTTTCTTTTTAGTAATTATAAACATTGATTTCAAAAGGAGATAAGCAATTATTATGATTTTAAAACATAATAATTATTATAATTAGGCTTATGGAAATCAAGACAAATGCAAGCCCATTTGAATAGATTGAGGTCTTAGGAGGATAAAAGACTTAACAAGTTGTGTTGCTAGGGCATACCATGATAGGAACTCTGACATTTATAATGCAGACCAGAAAAAATATCACAAGATTTGGAAAAATCGACAGTAAGAGATTATCAAGAATTGATGAAAGAATATGGAGGATATGGGGACAACAAAAGACCCTAGGATTTTTCAAATCTAGCACAAAATTTGGTGAAGGAATTTAAATTTTAATGGTGCACATTTGAGTGCTAATGTTGGCTCCAACTGGGATGGAGGCCTCCCTATGAGGCTTCAAGAACCTAGCAGTTCCAGTCACCTTATCCATTGGTCTATGTAGTCATTTGTGAAACCAACCACTGTAACACTGCCAAAATATGCCACTTATTCAAGCCAACTGATAAATGTGTTTCAAACTAAAGGAAAACAAATGCTCAAGAAGCAAGATTATTTCCTATGCTATCCTACCTCTAACCAGATCTGCAACTTGCTCAAGTAAATGAAAATTTCCACAGCAACCATTCAAATAACTTTAGTACTGAAATAATCCCATCTCTTACATTGATCAATATATAATAACAAAAATATAACAGCATTGATATAAACTTCGTCAGAGAATCATACTCACCCACAAGTGTCGATGAAATGATGAACTCTGAAATCTTCCAATAATTTGAAAGATGTGACTCCAATTAAGTTGCTACTGGATCCTCAAAACCAAGATCATAAACATGTTGATTCGGAAAAGATAATTTCCCATGCATACATTCCCCTTTGCTTGAAAACATATAGCCTTCTTTTTCTTGAGTAAGAAACTCTTGAGCACCAAGAGTAACAGTTTCATTTTCGGAATATTGATTATATGACAATTGTATAGCAGATTTAAAGTGTTTTGATTAAGATCGGCTAAGAATATGAAGTTATCTATATAATCATATGTTACTACATGCTTAAAATGATTAAGAAACTGATCATAAGCATGATATGTGTCCCGATCCATAGAAAAATCTGAAAATACTGAAGAATTTTTTTCCAAATATGAATCATACTCACAGTCCTCTTGTTGTTCATGTGCATGGTTATTTTCAATGTATGCATGATCTCGAATCCTCTTGCAAGCCCGGATTTTCTCCTCGACCTCTTCTACATCCTCAAACAAGTGTCTTAAAGATGAATATTTCCTTTCTCTCAAGAGAAGGACAAGATCTGGATGCTAAGCAATTACATAGTACACCATGGCGGTAGTCTCAGAAGGTTGTATTTCCAATGGCATGCTATGATAAACACTGTAAAACCTCATGTTGAAGACAACCAGAACTTCTTCCTCCCCTCTCCTCAAATCATTAAAATCAGCCAAGTATTGATCAAGGGACTTGTTCTCACCCCAATACTTTAAAAAGGCATTGCAAAGCTCGATCCAAGAACCAATAGAATTGACTCCCAAACCTTTAAACCACACAGCAAAATCTCCAAACAAGGATTTGGAGAACAGACTCATGGTAACATCTTCATGTATTATCTCAAATTGATCAACAAAGTTCTCAAAGGCTCCCAAATACCTCTCAGTTGTAACATGATCCTCTCCAGAAAAATGGGGAAGATACTTGAAGCAGTTAAGAGGGTAAGGATGAAGATAAGATAGCAGCCTTAAAGGTTTAAACATCTTGTCTCTGATAATATTTCATAAGGAGATAAATCAGATTTATCATCCTGAAGGTTACAGGGTTGAGCATGTTCAGTAATGATTGAGATATAAACCTCGTTCTTCTCAATAGGTTGAAGTGAGGATACAGGATCAACATCTACAACACAAGCAATATGCATATTTTCTTCTTCTAAGGATGGATATATAAAGGAAGTCTTATGATCATTCGAATAGACAAAGAAAAGGATAACCCTCTTTATACGTAAAGGGAAAGAGAGAAATGAGCTAATAAATAAAAACAAGAGTTCATGGAGAAAACGCATGTACTGATACCTGGTTTTTTCCTTCGGTATAGTCATCTTTCGGTCAACAGGATCCTTCCTCCAGTGGATTCTTTGATTGTGGAGTTTCTAGGTAGATTATTACAGTCAATTTATGTGTCCCTCTCTTGTCTACCATAAAGATTTGGATCTATGTCGTTCTCCCAAGGAAGCTTGCTTCACTCTTCGTTCCCCGGCAACGACGCCAAAAATGTTAGCACTCCAAGAGTCTCCCTAGACTGTAGATCAGGTGAGCTTGGTAACATATAAAGAATTCAAATTAAAAACTTGAAAGATAAACTTTAAAGTCATATGTATATGACCATAAGGAAAATTAGACTCATCTACTGTACACATTCCCAACTATATCCTTCAACAAAAGTGGCCCTAGTAACTTCATATCAACAAATAGGCTATATGAAAGTTTGGAAAGACAAAAAATTGTGAAGGAATGAATCAAAAATACATCAAGATATCATTGGTATTCAATACATAGTAAAGATATCACTAGCTTGATAGAACTTGACCCATAAACGCAACAACGAATCCTTCATTTGATCATTTCATGAGCACAAAGCAATAAAATAATCAATCATTCATTGACTATTCCTTGCACTAAAACAGTCACTCCCACTCCTCCTTCTACTCCATTAAAGATCCATAAACTGACGAGGGAATAAATGGTTGAACGCCAACTCAAAGGCCTTTGTTATAATTGTGATGACAAATATTTTCCTGGGCACAAGCGTAAGGAACAAAATCTTTTTATGGCCATCTCAGAGGATGTTTCAAAAGACGATGTTGAGGCCCCCATTGTGTCCAAGTCACTTGAACCCACTAACATGATCCCACCCTCAAACCCTCCCGAATTTGAACCAGTCACTTCCCTGAATGATCTCACTGGCTTCTCTGCTCCCCAAACCCTCAAGCTAATTGGTTACATTAACCATCGGAAGGTCATCATTCTTGTTGATAGTGGAAGCAACCATAATTTTATTCATCATCGCATCACCCAATAAACTAATTGCTATATATGTGTCGTTAATAATTTTCAAATCATGATTGCCAATGGCAAGTCCATGAAATTTGGGGGGCATTGTGAAAATGTGCATCTCCAAATTGGTGAGTACCACATGAAATCTCATATGTTTGTTATCTACATGGGCAGTTGTGACATTGTGTTGGGTGTAGAATGGATAAGGACTTTGGGTCCCATTCTCATAGATTTTAAGGAATTGACCATGCAATTCCATCAGGAGGTCCAACAATATAAGTTCCAAGGAATCATCATTGGTTCCCCGGAGATCATCAGTTCCCATTGCATGGAAAATTTGGTCAAAAAAGGTCATTCTGGAATTATTTCACAACTCCATGCCATTCAAGCCACTGAGACACCCTATGTGCCGCAGGATTTCCAATCCATCCTCTCCAAACATCAAGTTGTTTGTTCCACTCCCTAGGGACTCCCTCCTTCCCATGGTGTTCATGATCATTCCATTCCCCTTGTCCCTAGCAGCCTTCCTCCCAGTATTCGTCCCTATCGATCTCCCTTTTCCCAGAAAAATGAAATTGAGAAATTTTTTCAAGAATTGCTCAACATAGGTGTTATCCGTCCTAGTACGAGCCCCTACTCTTCTCCTGTGGTCATGGTCCTTAAGAAAGAAGTTTCTTGGTGCATGTGTCATGAATTCTTCACCCTCAACAAACTCACCATTAAAGACAAATTTCCCATTCCTATCATTGATGACCTCTTGGATGAATTGAGTGGTGCCCAGTTCTTTACAAAGCTTGATATTCGTTCTGGCTACCACCAGATATGTATGAATGAGGTCAACATTCCTAAGACTACATTTTGAACTCATGGGGACCACTAAGAGTTTTTGGTCATGCCCTCTGGCTTGTGTAATTCTCCCTCCACTTTTCAAAGCCTCATGAATCATGTCATCCATCATTTTTTCATAGTTTTCTTTTATGATATCCTCATATATAGTAAAACATAGTATTAGGTGACTTATATGTACTAAAAAAGACACTAAACTACCCTCAATTAAATTGTCAACCCGGGGTAAGTAAACTTAGAGTTGTATCAAAATATATGCCAAAGGTAAAAGGTTGGTAGGAGTATAGTCTAACTAAGGAAAGCAATTATCTAAGGATAATCTACTCAAGAAAACCTATCTAATGAACAAACCCTACTAGGCAAAATGAAAACTAGGTAACCTAAGCACTTTTGGGCCAAGGACTAATGGATAGTTCCTAAGAAAGCAAGTAAAAACCCTATTCAAATCAAACTAGTTCATGACAATAAGCAAAGGTAAACTACTAAGCATACTAAGCAAATGACAAAAGAAAACTTCTTTAACTTGCCAGCCTACATTCAATGAGCAACTACCCTATGAAACCAATTAAATAAGAAAGTAAGCAAAAGCACCTATCTAACCTATTAAAGCAAATAGACAAGTAAGCAAAGACACCTAACTAACCTACTAAAACAAAAGAGCAAGTAAGTAAAAACAACTAAAGTAAATAGGCAAGTAAGCAAAGACTTCTCATTGAAAAACTACCTAACCTAAGAGGCAAGTGGACTAAATGCCTAATGCAAAACTATTTCTCTTGCGTGAAAAGAAATTTAAATGCTCAATGCAAATACATGAAAGGAAAACTATTATATTGAAAGCAAGAAAGATTAACAACTAAACTTATGAAAACAAGAAACTATCTTTTCTAATCTACAAAAGCAAGAAACTCTCTTTAATCTATGAAACACTCAAATATAATGTTGGTGGTTGTGTGAATGCCTTCGGTGGTGACAGATGATATCTCGATGACACTTGACAACAAATGATAGTTCTAATGGTATAAGATCAATACTAATTTCAATGGCAAAATGAAAGGTGTGAAGTAAACAGTCCAATGAAAACTTAGCCATGATAAAAGTAATGTTAAATACCCTACATATTCATGTATAAACCATTAACATCCTAATGAGATCATCACTATCTAACTAAGGAATTTAATTGCATTTTAATCTATGAAATGAAATTGCGTGAAATAAAACTATACTATGTCTATTTTAATCATTCAAGTTATGATAAGAAAATGAATTAAAAACAGAAATCGGATTATGCTTATTAAAAAGTAAATTGACAATTAACCAACAACTAAACAATTGAAATTTATCTAAATCTAAGACAAGCAAACTATGATTAAGAACTAGAATTAAATCTATCCATCCATCAAAGATCCTTGTCAAATGAAACCCAAATAGAGCTCTCTTTTATTCTAAAAACAACTTTGTTTGAAACTTGACTGTAAGATCATAAATAAAAGTGTAATCTGATATCTAGATGCATATGGGGTTAGTGTAGAGACTTGCAAGTCTATTCCTAGCCTACAAAACTAATTCATGCTAACATAATCCATCACAATAACCTGCAAAAGAACAATAAAACAATTAAATCACATCTAGCTAATTAAAACATAAAGCATGCATGTATAGGAAATAAAAGACAATTTAAATTATGAAATGTATAAACAACTCATTGATCATCACCAGACTGTTGGTGGGCCCCCCAGCAATTTGTGGCTACCCTCTACAAGCACACCATGAACTTCAGCAGGCCGATTTCACCATGAAAGTTAAAAACCCAGTTCTGGCACTATTCTGGCAATGTGAAAAATCAAAAACAGAGTACAATGAGTTTATCTCCAATCTGATGGCTATTCTACTTGCTTAACAATCTAATGATCATCTTGGTAGTATTTATAGGTTTAAAACCCAGGTGGTCGACCACAGGAGGGTCGAACCACCTCTAAATTTGGCAAATTACAATAAATGCGGCCATAACTAACAAAACGGAAGAATCCAATAATCTCCCTCTTTGGACAACTGAAATCGAGTTGTCTTGAGCTTAGTAGTTGGAGGGAGCGATGACAAACAAAACCCATGTGCCCGATTTATCCACCACTGGCCGCCAATACCATAACCGCCAACTCGCCTTGCGTTTTTGTGCAATACTGGGTGTTGGAACGAGTGTCGGATCGGGTACCAGAACGAGTGATGGAACGAGTGTCAGATCAAGTGTCGGACCAAGAAACATGGTGCGTTTTTCCCTGTAACAGTAGAAAATGATGAATTAACTCTTGGAAGCATAAAAACATGATAAATTAAACCTGATTGAATCACAAAACACAAATTATACGTACATCATGTCGATTATACCATTTTATCATAAAATTCTTCAAAAAGCTCCTTTGAAAGATAAAAACGCATATGTACACATGGAAAAAAGTGTATAATAGCGTCATGAAAATGATCATATCTTGGGCCCAACATTACCCCCGCACCTACAATTGTGTAGGTCCCACTGTAAACAAAAAGAAGTCACCCCTCGGAACTAGGATTGTTGAGGAGGATCGGCTTTAGAAGCCTCTCCTTCTTGCTATGTAGGCTTAGCCTTGTGCCTCTTGTGTTTCTATAATTATGCTCTGAGGCTGCGGTTAGATTGGGTCATCTCATCGACCAACCTTTGAAGGGAGTTAACTTTTGCCTAAAGGAATGGATTGTCATGATGAAGGTGTGCATCTATTGTCTTCCTATCTTCCAACTGTTGGAGACGTTGATGGTTTTCCCTTTGTATCTCCTCTATAGTTAGGGCAGAATCAGTGATCTCCGAGGAAGGCTTAGGTCCTTTGAGAGATGTGGACAATTTATCAATTTTAGGATCAAGAGTAGGCATGGGTGAAGTAGGTGTGATGGGAGATCGAAAAGGTGAAGTAGGTTCTAATTTTGTTTTCCTTAGTGGCTCTAATCCATCCGCAGAGACTTCTTTAGGTTTCTTATGAGGGCTCTCAAGGTCGGAGGATACTTGGATCGGATCTGAAGTAGGTGGAGGCTTTGCATAAGGCTTGGTTCTTATGTTCTAGGTACTCTTTCAAAAGGGTCCCTTACCAAATCGGTTGGCTCCCCTCTTGTTTGTGGGAATGATGGGAAAGTCTTGTTGCATTACTTCTTGTGGTTTCTTAGGTGTAGGATCAAGAGAAAATGAAGGCATTGGGGGGTCAACAATAGGCTTCTTTTGGTCTTTGTTCTTTGTCTTTTTCCCCGATGAAGATGTAGGAATGTCAATAAGCTTTTGATATTGTTCCATCAAAGAGAGGGTTTGTGCAATGGAGTTTGGAGCTCTTAGAGAGTGAGGCTTGGATGGAGAGATGGTTTTTAGGCTAAGTGGCTTTTTGCCGGTCTTAACTGTCAAGTGAGGGTTTGCAAATTGGTAGATAAAGGCATCCCAACTTTGCCCCTGCTTCTCTAGTTCGGTAAGAACGAGGAGTTTGATCAAACCATGGTGGAAGAGACTATTGTGGGGGTTGGTCACATTTTTCCTCACTTGAGAGGACATCTTCTCCAAGATTTTAAGAAAATAAAAGGGAAAGTTCAAGGGTTTATTGAACAGAAAATGAGCCAGTAATCTAAAGTGACAAGCCTTGAAGGTGGAGTATCTACCTTCACATGTAATTAACCTTGTGATGACGATGAGGGGATTAACCAATTCTAGCCTTAGCCACTCCTTAGCATACCCTTTCACTCCTGAAATGCTCTCGAATTTGAGCTTAAACACCCTATTGTAACTTGAGCATGGCAATTGATGATTTTTGAACCACCTATCTATCATTCTTGGGAGTTTTGTTGCAGCAGAAATTGACTCTTCTGTGACTGCAAAATTTAGAGACCCTACATGTGTTTTCTTACCATCAAAACCAACTACAAATTGCATAGAGAGGTCATCATTATGGCCTTGCAAACTCGACAGAAATGGCCCCCAGCCAGCATGCAAGAACACTTCCCTACACTGTGTGAATTTTGGAATGGCAAACAAGTCTGCATAAGAGGAGGGTTCATATCTCTTGGGCATTGTGATAGAGTTTGAATTCACCAAGAAAGGGAGAAATCGAGCCACACAGAGACACGAATTGGGCACGGTCTAAGTGCGATTGGAATAGAGAGCGAATTTTACCAAGCAAGGGTGCGAACATGCCAAGAGATGGCACGGGTTTAACACAGTCTGAGTGTGATTAGAACAGAGGGAAAATTCGGTAGAGGTTGGGCACGATTCCTTGATGTAGGGTAGAGAAAATGGAAAGGGTAAATGAAATAACAGAGTGCCCAGCCCGATTTTGGATGCTCTTATGGTGGAGTACGTTGGACACATGTGCACGCAAGTTGCCATGTGTGGGAGATTCGAATTTGATGGTAAGCTTGGGAGCAATGGATTGGTGCGTACTTAATCAATGCCCAAGTCTTTTGACTTGGACATTTGATCATAACCATATGAAGCATATGTTAATCAATTCCTGCAACTAATGTAATTAAATATAATTGAATTCTGGTTACCTAGAATCTAGGACAATTATTAGTATGCAATTCAATGGCACTTCAAACGGCATTTCATCTGGCACCTCATACGGTACTTCATCCGGTACCCCTGTATTAAGTGCATTTTCGTCTCTTATAATGGATAGCCTGCAATTCTGAAGTGTTTTTGACAACCATAGTGGTTAATGAGCAGAGGCAGAGTGCTCCATTCTTACTCATTCTTCTTGTATATGACATATAGTGTCAAAACCTGTAATGAACGGGTTGTAATGAACAATAAACCGATAAGGAGTGGTCTGTTGAATAACCAATAAAGAGTGGTATGTTAAGCATGAGTTCGTTAATGTATTGCACACAAGAGTTAAGCATTTAAAAATAACATGACTATCATGGTAATAATACAAAAATTCTTGCAAAGACTCATTTCTCCAAGCAATAATCATTTGTCAGCTCATGAACCCCTCCCCCACACTTAAGTATTGTGACACCTCACAATCAAAAGTATAGGAAACTAGTCAGTATCCCCCAATAGCCGAAGATTTACAGTATGTCAAGTGTAAAGATGAAATTTCACAGATTGGTCTAATGAGACAGTTAGGAGATGGCCCCACCTATAGGATAAGAGATCCAATATATAGATAAGAAGAGGTAGGCAAGAGAGTTTCAAGATATTCTTAGAGTCTTTTCCCAATGGAAAGTTTATGAAATTTATTAACCTTATCTTAACCACACATACTCCATGTCATCTTTGTCTGCAAGTAATGTCGTACATCGGGACAAGTTTAGATTTATTATTTGTTATTTATTTTTGTCAGATCATCATCCTCGCTAAGTAGAATTCCCCGCTGCCAGCAAGCTTGTTCAGTACTCCTGCAGGTTTACCTAGTCATACCTCGGGCCAGTACCCACTGTCAGCAGACCTATTCAGTATCTTGACGGGTTAGCCTCTTAAACCCTCAGATACTTTCCCTCCATCCTTTAATATTTTAGTATAAGATTTCTTATGCAAGAAGATGGGGGAACAACTCTGAAACAACTTTTCTTCCTTTTTCTTTTTAATTGGGATGGTATTTATGTTAGAGGATGACTTTCCATTATATTGTTTAGTGGTTGTCCCGATGTAAGGGGTACTTAAGTGGACATGACCTATCTAAAGATATGATATAATCAAGCTATTTAGTGTGTAGTGGATGGTACCATCGAGAAAGAACAGAAAGGTATCTCTAGGCTCAACTCACTTTCTTATTTTGTAATTATTATGATGTTTCCATGACTAACTGCTAATGTGACCTCCCTATTACTCTTTGATAAAGACACTTGACCTACTTACTTAGGTTTCTTGGAAAATTTGTACGAGAGACCTATGGGATTGATAGTTATGGTATCACTTCCTTATACAATGGTGAAGAGTTTCAAAAGAAACTGCTTTAGAATGCCTTAAAATGATAATTTTGTAAAAACATGGCTAATTACAATAAGTCACTATTCATTTGATGCTTTAGCAGACACAAAATTCAAGTATAACAATGTTTTGAAGAAAGATCTTGAAACTGTGTACTCCTGGTGAAATAAATACTTACAGAAACCTCTTAGAATTGCCTTATTAACAAAAACTATTTACATATATACAGTAGGAAATATTTAAAAAAAAAATTCAAGAACAAGGGGGAACTTCCCCATCTACTAAGGCCAATGACTTTTCAGCTGTCATGACCTGTAGAAAATCTTCTCTGAAAATGGAATTATGATAAAATTTAAGTCGGTGTCCATTTACCACAAAGGAGACTTGTCCATCGTCAATTGTTTTAATTTTTACAGTTCCATTGTCATATACAGTGTCTACCTTGTAAGGGCCCAACCAATGGGTGGTAAGTTTTCCTTTGAAGGTTTTGAACCGGGAATCAAACAACAGGGCCCAATCACTAGGCTAGAAGTGTTTCTTTTTAATAAACTTGTCATGCCACTTGCTCCTCTGGTTTTGGACCAATATTGTCCATTGGATGGCATCCTTCCTGATTTCATCCATCTCATTCAACTGTAGGGCTTGTTTCTTATGAGCCTCATCCAGGTTCAATCCTAATTCTGCGGAAATATAGAAGGTCCTTATTTGGAATTCTATTGGTAAAAGTACTTGTTTACCGTACACTAGGTCATAAGGGGTATGTCCAGTGTTATTATCCAGATAGTTCGGTATGCCCACAAAACCTCTGGGATCCTATCAACCCAATATCGGTGATGTAACTGAACAGTCTTGGTCAAGATGGCTTCCAGAAATTTGTTTGTGGATTCTACTTGACCATTGGCTTACGGGTGGTATGGAGAAGATTTACAATGTTTAATCCCATATTTCTCTGTTAGCTCTTTCTTCAGCTTGGAAGTGAATTGAGTGCTTTGGTTGGTAACAATTTCACGAGGAACACCGAAGCGGGTAAAGATGTCTTCATAGATGAATTCGACAACATGCTTCTTTGTGGCCCTAAATAGGGCTTTTGCCTCTACCCATTTGGTGACATAGTCTGTACAAACCAAAATATAGTTCTTCCTACGGGACATGGGTGAAATTGGTCCTACAAAGTCGAGGGCCCATTTTTCAAAGGGTTCTATCATAAATTGGGCTTGTAAAGGCATTTCGTCAGATGACGTAGGTCTTCCTATCCTTTGGCAACTATCACAACTTCTCACATACTTGGTAGCATCTTTGAAAATGCTAGGCCAATAGTAACCTGAATGTAATACCTTATATGTTGTGTGTTTTTCAGAGAAATGGCCACCACATGGTCCATCATGACAACTTCGTATTATTTCAGGTACCTGGTCCTCTCGAACACATCTACGAATAATCAAATCAGGACCTATGTGAAAAAGATCATGACCAACCCAAGAGTAATTAGCACTCTGTGTAATAATTTTCTGCTTTTCATGAGGTGACAAATGAGACGGTAATCTCCTAGTAGCCAAATAGTTTTCCATATCCACAAACCATGGGGTATTGAAAGAAAGGGAAAAGAGGCGCTCATCTGGGAAACTATCATCTACAGGGATATCATCATCCTCGTTGTTTTTTTGAGAAAGAAAGTCAGCTACAACATCATCCTTTCTAGGTCAATCAAGCACAGTGATGTTAAATTCTTGCAATAACAAGAGCCACCTAGTCACTCAGCCATTAGTTATAGGTTTATTCATGAGGAATCTAATGGCGGAATGGTCGGTGTGTACAAATACTTCATAACCTATAATGTAATGACGAAATTTGTTAATAGCATGAACAACTGCCAAGAATTCTTTCTCAGTGACTGTGTAGTTCAACTCGGCAGGGGACAAGTTCTTGCTTACAAAATAAATGGCGTAGGACTGTTGGTCCTCTTTCTACCCTAATACCCCTCCTATTGTTGTGTCGAAGGAATCAATGAATATACGAAATGGGAGAGTCCAATTGGGCCCTCTAAGAACTGGTGCCACAGACAACTTATCTTTCATGGTTTCGAAGGCAGTTTGACACTGCTCAGTCCAAAAAAAATCAACATCTTTTATCAATAATCCAAACATAGGTGCAACAATCTTTGTAAAATTTTCAATAAACCGCTGATAATATCCGGCATGTCCAAGAAAGATTCTCAAATCTTTCTGAGTCTTGGGGGGTGGAAGTCTAATAATGACCTCAATCTTTGCAAGATCGACTTTTATTCCTTCAAATCAAACATGATGTCCTAGAACCACTCCTTCGGTTAACAACATTTTGCATTTTTCATGACTTAGAGATAGGTTCATTTCCTGGCATCTGATGAGGAATTTTTCTAAGTTGTCTAAGGATTCTTGGTAAGTGTTTCCATAGACTGTGAATTCATCCATGTAGACCTCCACACAATCATGAATAAGATTGGCAAATATCCCTAATATTGCTCGTTGAAAAGTGGCAGGAGCATTACACAATCCGAATGGTAAGACCCTATAGGCATAGGTGCCCCAAGGATAGGTAAAGGTAGTCTTGTCCTGGTCCTCGGGTGCTATAAGAATCTGATTGTACCCACTGTACCCATCTAAAAAGGAGAAATACTTATTTCCGGAAAAGGTATCTAGAACTTGGTCAATGAAAGTAAGAGGAAAGTAGTCTTTCAGAGTGGCCTTGTTGAGTTCCTGGAAATCAACACAGATTCTCCATTTCCCGGTCACTTTCTTTGGAACCACTACAAGCGGGGATACCCACTTACTGTCAGAGATGGGATAGATAAATCTGACATTTAACAACTTCTAGATTTCCTCCTTGACTATATCTTTGAGTGTTGGGTTCATCCTTCTCTGGGGTTTCCTAACAAGTGTTACTTCCCCCTGGGTATATATGTGATGGATGCATGTGTCAGGGTGTATACCCTTCATGTCAGTGTATTCCCAAGTAAATGCTCTTGTTTGTTCTTTAAGGATATCTACTAATTGTTTATGTTGGTCTGTATCTAGCCTGGAGTTTATATGTAAAAATTTCCCAGGACTAATCTCGTAGGGAATAGTATAAGACATGGAAAAGTCATCTATCTCAAAAATAAAATATGTCAAAGACAAAATGGATGGGTCTAATTGTTCTTGAAATTCTTCTCCAAACATGTGCGCAAATTGGGGAAAAGACTGTGGAAAATCCACACATGTAATAGCAGAAATGAATTGGTTTAGCACATTTTATGGTGTATGCTCATGAAGTGCCCTTGTGTGGTCACTAGGCAATACGAGTTCTTCCCAGTATTCATTCTCATGTGGACATTCAAGCCACCATAGATTTTCCATAATAGGTTGCGCTGGAGGGTAAATGGTGAGCTTCTGCATAGAGAGACCATTCGAGATGGTCATTTCTTCTTCTCTATAGCTAATAAAGGATTGGTTGTGTCTAGCCAAGGTATTCCCAAAATAACAGGATGGCCTCTGGCAGGATCCTTTGAATGAATGACAAGGAAATCTACTGGGTACTCCCATGAGGCTAAAGTAACCATGACATCATCTAAAATCCCTTCAGGTATAACCCTAGTCTTATTTGCTAATTCCAAAATGGTTGGGGTAGGCTGAAGAAGAGGTTGTAACTGTAATTGTTCCAAGGTAGTAGCGGTCATAACATTAATGGCTGCCCCTAGGTCTATGAGAGTCTTTCTGATGGAGACCTCCTTAATGGTTATGGTCACTACGGGGTTTCCTGGATTCCCATACTTTGCTAGCTTTGGATGCTCTGATATGTACTTAGAGAGTCCTCCTACCAAATGTACTGTAGGGGGGTCATTTTTCTTCCTGCCTAGCTTCTTAATAAACAATTCTTTGACTACCTTACTACAGATTGGAATGTCTTTAATGGCTTGAAGCAGAGGAATCTTGACACAAATATTTTTCAATTCATTCAAAATGTCAAATTCCGGTCAGGTGGTAGGTCTCTCGATTACCAATCAGTCTAGATAAGGAGGGACCTTCGTAATTTGTGAAGGTTCATTTTGGGGAAGCTTTGGTTCTTGACTCTTTGGGATAATAGCATCTTCCCACCTAGTGTCATCCATGGGTTGTTGGGTGGTTTCTTCTTCTTCTTCTTCCTGGATGACTACTGAAGGTCTCTGCCTATCTAGAACTTTTCCCGATCTTAGTTGAATTTCCTGTAATGGAACAGGAGTAATAACATATGTCGGGAAGGCCTACATCTCAACACTGTTAAGAGGTTGAAGGGGCTTATTATTAGGATTCGGCACTGGCTGTGGTGGTAATAGTGTTGGTTTCAGGGAGCTTGCATTTTGAAATTGTAGCAATTGTTGTTGTGGGATAGGAGGTAAAGGTGGTGGAACAAAACCTGGCAAAAGTTGCAGAGTGTTCGATGAGAACTAAGGATAAGGATGGTTGTACATAAGGATAGGTGGAGCTTGAGGGTTTCCTTGGTTGTGTCCTCTCCTCCATCCTTGAATCCAAGGATGTTGGTACTAATTAGACCAGTTTTTCTAACCTGGTGAGTTCCACTGTTGTTGTTGATAATAGGGTGGAACTTGAGACTATGGATCCGGGTATGTGGGTTGATTCCTAGGCTACCATGGCCTCCTAGGTGCATAAGAAGACTCCCCAGGATCTCCACTCCTATATATGGAAAATAAACTGGGAAATGATGGACATTTCTCAATTGAATGGTCTTCTGTATAGAAGCCACAAACTAAAATGTTATCTAATGGGCATTCCCTTGAGGAATGCTTCCTTCTGCATCTTGGGAAATATATTCTCATTGTTGCATTCTCCTCCTCATGTTTCTTTTTGAGTTTAAGGGTATCCAACTGGGAACCTATTGTTCTTAAGATGTCAGTCTTAAAGTTTTCTAGAAGGTTCTCTATCTCTGCTCTTGTAATACCACCTGAACTAACTGGTTTTAAGCTTCTATTGTAAGGGTCATGAACATTCTTTCATGTTTTATGAGAAATATTTCAGCAAATGGTTTATGAGAAATATCACCTGATGCCATCAGGTTAAGCATCTCTAAATATTATTCTGAAACTCCCTTAAGGAAAAGAGCCCTAACTACATCCTCTAAGAGGTCATGGTATTTTGACTTCTGGGAGATATAACCAAATATTTCAATACAGTCTTCAAGGGTCTCGTCTTCTAACTGTTGGACTATAAAGATGTCATTACGAGACTCTTTGGTCTTGCAGTAGTCTTGGTACTTCTTAAGAAAGATGTCTTTCATGGATTCCCAAGACCCAATACTGGATTCTCCCAACCCCATGAACCATCTTAATGCAGATTCTTTGAGGGTGGTCGGAAAGAGTTTTAATTTATGGGCATCTTGCACATAGTTGTAGCTTCTGCACAAGATGTCAAATTCAAATAGGAAGGTTTATGGATCTTCTTTTTACCATAAAAGGTAGGCAATGTTGAGAGAGGAATATTCTTCATGTTGACATTTGGAGTGGTGTCTAAAATCAGAAATCCGAAGGTAGTTTCGGTTTGGTTTCCAATTTCTTCTTCCTCCCCGTATCTTACATTGTTATGGTCCTCTTGATCACCCATATTGGCTTGGTTTCCAAAAAAGGGAGTACCTAAGAGGTTTTATCTTTAAAGAGAACAAGGTTTCCCTTTGATGAAAAGGTCTTCCTACTGATTGGATGTCTGGGACTCTACTCGAGCCAGTTGAGATTATCGGTGCCAAAATTTTTGTGTCAATTTGAGAGATAATTACATTGGTTGAGCTACCAAACAAAATATTCACCTGTTCAGGGTCTATGATATCTTTAAAATTAGAGTCCCCTGGTGGTGGTGTAAAAGAAAAGGTTGTATTGTTTGGTTCCATGGAAGGCTCGAGTGGTCTTGCCTCATGTCCTAATATGATTGATGCTTCAATTTCTTGTTCTATAGTGCTCCCTGTGTTAGTCCCTTTAGAGATTATTTTATCTCTTTGGGTTGAGATAGTTCCTGTTTTTCAGTATCGGTCTTCGGATTTTATAAGCGGAACGTTCCTTCCCCCAAAGAGATCGGAAGGAACCTTGGTTGAAAGGTCTGATTTTGATTTAATGTATCTACCTTGTGGGTCTCTAGGCCTATTCATGAAAGAAAGAAACAACAAAAAGAAAAAGCTACCATTTGATTCCTAGGTCTATTCATGAAAGCAAACAAAAATAAAAACTACTATTGGGTTTGCGGAAACCTGCTATAGCAGATGCGCAGGTTCTTACCTTTCATCTTAAAGTTCCCTCGCCACCAAACTAATGATAAGGTCTAAGGATGATCTAATTCCTAATTACTTCTTACCTTAAGACAACTCCCCAACAATGGAACCAAAATGTTAGGTGATTTATATGTACTAAAAAAGACACTAAACTACCCTCAATTAAATTGTCAACCCGAGGTAAGTAAACTTAGAGTTGTATTAAAATATATGCCAAAGGTAAAAGGTTGGTAGGAGTATAGTCTAACTAAGGAAATCAGCTATCTAGGGCTAATCTACTCAAGCAAATCTATCTAATGAACAAACCCTACTAGGCAAAATGAAAACTAGGTAACCTAAGCACTTTTGGGCCAAGGACTGATGGATAGTTCCTAAGAAAGTAAGTAAAAACCCTATTCAAATCAAACTAGTTCATGACAATAAGCAAAGGTAAACTACTAAGCATACTAAGCAAATGACAAAAGAAAA
>ML819480.1:51162-66317 GCA_009831015.1 Picea engelmannii
ATCATGAATTTCATGGGATGCATTTTCACTTTCAGGTGTCTTCTCTGTTACGAAAATTTTCAATACTTCCATGATCTCCCCTTTTAAACCATCCATCTTAGTATCCAACTTAGCTTCCATTGAATCCATCATCTCTTGTAGTTTATCTTTTGTTACTATCTTCTTTTGTAAATAATTTATGTCCCTACGCATTTCTTCACCTTCATCAAGATTCCAAGTAGGATTTTCTAGAGGCTTAGTTGGTGTAGAAGTTCCCTTTTTGGGTGGCATCTTGGCCAAGTATCACTTTTGAACCTTGATTTTGAGGTGGTTCTGCTAGACAATATTTCTTCTGTTGTATCTCCCAAGTTTCGGCCCTTCTGGGTATGAAACTTTATTTTATGTAGTTCTCTGATATTTCTTCTCTGCAATGCCACAGGTCTGATCAAAATTGGATGTGCCAAGTGGAATTTACGGTAACTTCCCCACAACTTGCCGATTTTTTGCCTTTCCAGGAGATCTCACTTGTATAGCGTTCCCCGCCAAAAATAATTGATATAAAATTCTAAAACTCGCACCAGAAATACTACAGATTGTCCACAATCCAATGAAACCATTCCCACTCAATTTGTATACTCTAGGAAGAAGTTATGATTGTTTTACCTGGAACACCTTATTGAGACTAGTCAATAGGACTAGTCAAATACTCTATCTTACACAAGGTGTATCTACAAATTTAAGATGACCCAGAAACTAAATGTTTTACCACAGATATATTTCTAATTTCTGTAAATAGCCTCTGGATTTCAGGGTCTGAAACGTTACAGAAAAGTTTTTATAGCGAAAATTCTGCAATGACTCAGTTCAGGATGATTCCAGAACCCTATCTTGTATAGAATGTATCTCTGAAGGTATAAGGCCTCAGAAGTTGAATTTTGAACCCAACGTACCTTGATCCGTCTATTAAATATCCTCCAAGCCATTCCTTTTGAAACATTGTATAAAAAACGTTATAGTGAAAATTCCAAGGTGTCTCAGATGTAGTAGCGAAACCCTAAGACCTTGAGCTCTGATGCCATATGTTAAGAACCGAACATCAATATAGCATAGAAAAACCTCAGAAAAAGTACTCAACGCCTTGAAAAAGAGATAATTTTAGATAATAAGCCTCTTCGAGGTGGAAACCTCTTTTTACCCCACTTAAATGTTCAAGTACCAGATCATTCAAAATGAAAATTTCTCCTTGGTATATAGAGGAGACTAGGAGGTATAATTACAACTAATGGCCTAAAGCCAACATAAATAAAATAACATTACTAATATAATATGCCCCAACTAAGGGGTAATGAGCCAATATTAGGGCTTAACAGATAATCTATATATCAAAGGCGTGTGGAGTTCTTTGTTTGTCTTATGTGAATGCAGGTCAGCCTTGGGAGGATAGCTGTAGTCAAAGAGCGATCAAGCGTAAAGAAGGATAAACATCAAACGCCTGAAATAAGGTATGCTCACTTGATCTTCTAAACTACGTATTTTCCTAAGAATAATGGAGATTAGGTCCAGGACGATGGTAGAAAGTAGGAATCTTTAGGTCTTTTCTGTATGCATGATAAAACCCTGAGTGATAGTCCGTAGAGGGATTTCCCACTCACAAAATGTTGACAATTTGATGAGTTCGGTGAATTGGTACCTTGTAAAAATTATGTCTATGTTTGTTTGACACCAATCTTGACACCTGGGCACTGGAAATCGAACAATTGTTTGAAAGGGTCAGTCACAACATGAACACTTCCATTGTGCTGGCTTTCGAGCAAGGCATATACCAGTTGAGCGATGTTATGCTGCCTCGTGAGCTCCCTCCATGTGTCTTGCGTTGATTTTTGATTTGACATATATTGTTTTTGATGCTATGATCATGGGCCCTGGGTGACTGTATGCTTTTGATATGGAGGACCCAATAACATGAAATTTTTTATGAGAAAGAAAACTGTGTATACAATATGTTTGGAATTTTTAATGTTTATTTTATGTCCAGGCTTTATCCCACATGAAACAACAAAAGTGTCTTTCAAATGTGTATATGCATCAGCGTGACTAGGTGATATCGACGCATAGTGCACAGGACTTTCTCCCCTCCTCCTCGTTGGCTTGGCGCTTGGCACTGGGATTTGCGTTGCTGACTAACCAATGTTGTGTGTTGGTGTAGATGCTTGGCTCAATAGCTATGGACTTAGATAATTAGAGATTGGGCCCATGTGCCCAATATTTTTGGCCTAAATAATAAGCTCGAGAAACCAAATTGGCTAAAAAGACAAAAATAACCTTTTGTTTCTTCGTGTAAAAATGTGGCTCAAATCCTTTTTTTTCTTTTTAGTAATTATAAACATTGATTTCAAAAGGAGATAAGCAATTATTATGATTTTAAAACATAATAATTATTATAATTAGGCTTATGGAAATCAAGACAAATGCAAGCCCAATTGAATAGATTGAGGTCTTAGGAGGATAAAAGACTTAACAAGTTGTGTTGCTAGGGCATACCATGATAGGAACTCTGACATTTATAACGCAAACCAGAAAAAATATCACAAGATTTGGAAAAATCGACAGTAAGAGATTATCAAGAATTGATGAAAGAATATGGAGGATATGGGGACAACAAAAGACCCTAGGATTTTTCAAATCTAGCACAAAATTTGGTGAAGGAATTTAAATTTTAATGGTGCACATTTGAGTGCTAATGTTGGCTCCAACTGGGATGGAGGCCTCCCTATGAGGCTTCAAGAACCTAGCAGTTCCAGTCACCTTATCCATTGGTCTATGTAGTCATTTGTGAAACCAACCACTGTAACACTGCCAAAATATGCCACTTATTCAAGCCAACTGATAAATGTGTTTCAAACTAAAGGAAAACAAATGCTCAAGAAGCAAGATTATTTCCTATGCTATCCTACCTCTAACCAGATCTGCAACTTGCTCAAGTAAATGAAAATTTCCACAGCAACCATTCAAATAACTTTAGTACTGAAATAATCCCATCTCTTACATTGATCAATATATAATAACAAAAATATAACAGCATTGATATAAACTTCGTCAGAGAATCATACTCACCCACAAGTGTCGATGAAATGATGAACTCTGAAATCTTCCAATAATTTGAAAGATGTGACTCCAATTAAGTTGCTACTGGATCCTCAAAACCAAGATCATAAACATGTTGATTCGGAAAAGATAATTTCCCATGCATACATTCCCCTTTGCTTGAAAACATATAGCCTTCTTTTTCTTGAGTAAGAAACTCTTGAGCACCAAGAGTAACAGTTTCATTTTCGGAATATTGATTATATGACAATTGTATAGCAGATTTAAAGTGTTTTGATTAAGATCGGCTAAGAATATGAAGTTATCTATATAATCATATGTTACTACATGCTTAAAATGATTAAGAAACTGATCATAAGCATGATATGTGTCCCGATCCATAGAAAAATCTGAAAATACTGAAGAATTTTTTTCCAAATATGAATCATACTCACAGTCCTCTTGTTGTTCATGTGCATGGTTATTTTCAATGTATGCATGATCTCGAATCCTCTTGCAAGCCCGGATTTTCTCCTCGACCTCTTCTACATCCTCAAACAAGTGTCTTAAAGATGAATATTTCCTTTCTCTCAAGAGAAGGACAAGATCTGGATGCTAAGCAATTACATAGTACACCATGGCGGTAGTCTCAGAAGGTTGTATTTCCAATGGCATGCTATGATAAACACTGTAAAACCTCATGTTGAAGACAACCAGAACTTCTTCCTCCCCTCTCCTCAAATCATTAAAATCAGCCAAGTATTGATCAAGGGACTTGTTCTCACCCCAATACTTTAAAAAGGCATTGCAAAGCTCGATCCAAGAACCAATAGAATTGACTCCCAAACCTTTAAACCACACAGCAAAATCTCCAAACAAGGATTTGGAGAACAGACTCATGGTAACATCTTCATGTATTATCTCAAATTGATCAACAAAGTTCTCAAAGGCTCCCAAATACCTCTCAGTTGTAACATGATCCTCTCCAGAAAAATGGGGAAGATACTTGAAGCAGTTAAGAGGGTAAGGATGAAGATAAGATAGCAGCCTTAAAGGTTTAAACATCTTGTCTCTGATAATATTTCATAAGGAGATAAATCAGATTTATCATCCTGAAGGTTACAGGGTTGAGCATGTTCAGTAATGATTGAGATATAAACCTCGTTCTTCTCAATAGGTTGAAGTGAGGATACAGGATCAACATCTACAACACAAGCAATATGCATATTTTCTTCTTCTAAGGATGGATATATAAAGGAAGTCTTATGATCATTCGAATAGACAAAGAAAAGGATAACCCTCTTTATACGTAAAGGGAAAGAGAGAAATGAGCTAATAAATAAAAACAAGAGTTCATGGAGAAAACGCATGTACTGATACCTGGTTTTTTCCTTCGGTATAGTCATCTTTCGGTCAACAGGATCCTTCCTCCAGTGGATTCTTTGATTGTGGAGTTTCTAGGTAGATTATTACAGTCAATTTATGTGTCCCTCTCTTGTCTACCATAAAGATTTGGATCTATGTCGTTCTCCCAAGGAAGCTTGCTTCACTCTTCGTTCCCCGGCAACGACGCCAAAAATGTTAGCACTCCAAGAGTCTCCCTAGACTGTAGATCAGGTGAGCTTGGTAACATATAAAGAATTCAAATTAAAAACTTGAAAGATAAACTTTAAAGTCATATGTATATGACCATAAGGAAAATTAGACTCATCTACTGTACACATTCCCAACTATATCCTTCAACAAAAGTGGCCCTAGTAACTTCATATCAACAAATAGGCTATATGAAAGTTTGGAAAGACAAAAAATTGTGAAGGAATGAATCAAAAATACATCAAGATATCATTGGTATTCAATACATAGTAAAGATATCACTAGCTTGATAGAACTTGACCCATAAACGCAACAACGAATCCTTCATTTGATCATTTCATGAGCACAAAGCAATAAAATAATCAATCATTCATTGACTATTCCTTGCACTAAAACAGTCACTCCCACTCCTCCTTCTACTCCATTAAAGATCCATAAACTGACGAGGGAATAAATGGTTGAACGCCAACTCAAAGGCCTTTGTTATAATTGTGATGACAAATATTTTCCTGGGCACAAGCGTAAGGAACAAAATCTTTTTATGGCCATCTCAGAGGATGTTTCAAAAGACGATGTTGAGGCCCCCATTGTGTCCAAGTCACTTGAACCCACTAACATGATCCCACCCTCAAACCCTCCCGAATTTGAACCAGTCACTTCCCTGAATGATCTCACTGGCTTCTCTGCTCCCCAAACCCTCAAGCTAATTGGTTACATTAACCATCGGAAGGTCATCATTCTTGTTGATAGTGGAAGCAACCATAATTTTATTCATCATCGCATCACCCAATAAACTAATTGCTATATATGTGTCGTTAATAATTTTCAAATCATGATTGCCAATGGCAAGTCCATGAAATTTGGGGGGCATTGTGAAAATGTGCATCTCCAAATTGGTGAGTACCACATGAAATCTCATATGTTTGTTATCTACATGGGCAGTTGTGACATTGTGTTGGGTGTAGAATGGATAAGGACTTTGGGTCCCATTCTCATAGATTTTAAGGAATTGACCATGCAATTCCATCAGGAGGTCCAACAATATAAGTTCCAAGGAATCATCATTGGTTCCCCGGAGATCATCAGTTCCCATTGCATGGAAAATTTGGTCAAAAAAGGTCATTCTGGAATTATTTCACAACTCCATGCCATTCAAGCCACTGAGACACCCTATGTGCCGCAGGATTTCCAATCCATCCTCTCCAAACATCAAGTTGTTTGTTCCACTCCCTAGGGACTCCCTCCTTCCCATGGTGTTCATGATCATTCCATTCCCCTTGTCCCTAGCAGCCTTCCTCCCAGTATTCGTCCCTATCGATCTCCCTTTTCCCAGAAAAATGAAATTGAGAAATTTTTTCAAGAATTGCTCAACATAGGTGTTATCCGTCCTAGTACGAGCCCCTACTCTTCTCCTGTGGTCATGGTCCTTAAGAAAGAAGTTTCTTGGTGCATGTGTCATGAATTCTTCACCCTCAACAAACTCACCATTAAAGACAAATTTCCCATTCCTATCATTGATGACCTCTTGGATGAATTGAGTGGTGCCCAGTTCTTTACAAAGCTTGATATTCGTTCTGGCTACCACCAGATATGTATGAATGAGGTCAACATTCCTAAGACTACATTTTGAACTCATGGGGACCACTAAGAGTTTTTGGTCATGCCCTCTGGCTTGTGTAATTCTCCCTCCACTTTTCAAAGCCTCATGAATCATGTCATCCATCATTTTTTCATAGTTTTCTTTTATGATATCCTCATATATAGTAAAACATAGTATTAGGTGACTTATATGTACTAAAAAAGACACTAAACTACCCTCAATTAAATTGTCAACCCGGGGTAAGTAAACTTAGAGTTGTATCAAAATATATGCCAAAGGTAAAAGGTTGGTAGGAGTATAGTCTAACTAAGGAAAGCAATTATCTAAGGATAATCTACTCAAGAAAACCTATCTAATGAACAAACCCTACTAGGCAAAATGAAAACTAGGTAACCTAAGCACTTTTGGGCCAAGGACTAATGGATAGTTCCTAAGAAAGCAAGTAAAAACCCTATTCAAATCAAACTAGTTCATGACAATAAGCAAAGGTAAACTACTAAGCATACTAAGCAAATGACAAAAGAAAACTTCTTTAACTTGCCAGCCTACATTCAATGAGCAACTACCCTATGAAACCAATTAAATAAGAAAGTAAGCAAAAGCACCTATCTAACCTATTAAAGCAAATAGACAAGTAAGCAAAGACACCTAACTAACCTACTAAAACAAAAGATCAAGTAAAAACAACTAAAGTAAATAGGCAAGTAAGCAAAGACTTCTCATTGAAAAACTACCTAACCTAAGAGGCAAGTGGACTAAATGCCTAATGCAAAACTATTTCTCTTGCGTGAAAATAAATTTAAATGCTCAATGCAAATACATGAAAGGAAAACTATTCTATTGAAAGCAAGAAAGATTAACAACTAAACTTATGAAAACAAGAAACTATCTTTTCTAATCTACAAAAGCAAGAAACTCTCTTTAATCTATGAAACACTCAAATATAATGTTGGTGGTTGTGTGAATGCCTTCGATGGTGACAGATGATATCTCAATGACACTTGACAACAAAGGATAGTTCTAATGGTATAAGATCAATACTAATTTCAATGGCAAAATGAAAGGTGTGAAGTAAAAAGTCCAATGAAAACTTAGCCATGAAAAAAGTAATGTTAAATACCCTGCATATTCATGTATAAACCATTAACATCCTAATGAGATCATCACTATCTAACTAAGGAATTTAATTGCATTTTAATCTATGAAATGAAATTGTGTGGAATAAAACTATACTATGTCTATTTTAATCATTCAAGTTATGATAAGAAAATGAATTAAAAACAGAAATCAGATTATGCTTATTAAAAAGTAAATTGACAATTAACCAACAACTAAACAATTGAAATTTATCTAAATCTAAGACAAGCAAACTATGATTAAGAACTAGAATTAAATCTATCCATCCATCGAAGATCCCTGTCAAATGAAACCCAAATAGAGCTATCTTTTATTCTAAAAACAACTTTGTTTTAAACTTGACTGTAAGATCATAAATAAAAGTGTAATCTGATATCTAGATGCATATGGGGTTAGTGTAGAGACTTGCAAGTCTATTCCTAGCCTACAAAACTAATTCATGCTAACATAATCCATCACACTAACCTGCAAAAGAACAATAAAACAATTAAATCACATCTAGCTAATTAAAACATAAAGCATGCATGTACGGGAAATAAAAGACAATTTAAATTATGAAATGTATAAACAACACACTAATCATCACCAGACTGTTGGTGGGGCCCCCAGCAATTCGTGGCTACCCTCTACAAGCACACCACGAACTTCAGCAAGCCGATTTCACCATGAAAGTTAAAAACCCAGTTCTGGCACTATTCTGGCAATGTGAAAAATCAAAAACAGAGTACAACGAGTTTATCTCCAATCTGATGGATATTCTACTTGCTTAACAATCTAATGATCATCTTGGTAGTATTTATAGGTTTAAAACCCAGGTGGTCGACCACAGGAGGGTCGAACCACCTCTAAATTTGGCAAATTACAATAAATGCGGCCATAACTAACAAAACAGAAGAATCCAATAATCTCCCTCTTTGGACAACTGAAATCGAGTTGTCTTGAGCTTAGTAGTTGGAGGGAGCGATGACAAACAAAACCCATGTGCCTGATTTATCCACCACTGGCCGCCAATACCATAACCGCCAACTCGCCTTGCGTTTTTGTGCAATACTGGGTGCTGGAACGAGTGTCGGAACGAGTACCAGAACGAGTGATGGAACGAGTGTCAGATCAAGTGTCGGACCAAGAAACATGGTGCGTTTTTCCCTGTAACAGTAGAAAATGATGAATTAACTCTTGGAAGCATAAAAACATGATAAATTAAACTTGACTGAATCACAAAACACAAATTATACATACATCATGCCAATTATACCATTTTATAATAAAATTCTTCAAAAAGCTCCTTTGAAAGATAAAAACGCATATGTACACATGGAAAAAAGTGTATAATAGCGTCATGAAAATGATCATATCTCGGGCCCAACATTACCCCCGCACCTACAATTTTGCAGGTCCCACTGCAAACAAAAAGAAGTCACCCCTCAGAACTAGGATTGTTGAGGAGGATCGGCTTTAGAAGCCTCTCCTTCTTGCTATGTAGGCTTAGCCTTGTGCCTCTTGTGTTGCTATAATTATGCTCTGAGGCTGCAGTTAGATTGGGTCATCTCATCGACCAACCGTTGAAGGGAGTTAACTTTTGCCTAAAGGACTGGATTGTCATGATGAAGGTGTGCATCTATTTTCTTCCTATCTTCCAACTGTTGGAGACGTTGATGGTTTTCCCTTTGTATCTCCTCTATAGTTGGGGCAAAATCAGTGATCTCCAAGGAAGGCTTAGGTCCTTTGAGAGATGTGGACAATTTATCAATTTTAGGATCAAGAGTAGGCATGGGTGAAGTAGGTGTGATGGGAGATCGGAAAGGTGAAGTAGGTTCTAATTTTGTTTTCCTTAGTGGCTCTAATCCATCCGCAAAGACTTCTCTAGGTTTCTTATGAGGGCTCTCAAGGTCGGAGGATACTTGGATCGAATCCGAAGTAGGTGGAGGCTTTGCCTAAGGCTTGGTTCTTATGTTCTAGGTACTCTTTCAAAAGGGTCCCTTACCAAATCGGTTGGCTCCCCTCTTGTTTGTGGGAATGATGGGAAAGTCTTGTTGCATTACTTCTTGTGGTTTCTTAGGTGTAGGATCAAGAGAAAATGAAGGCATTGGGGGGTCAACAATAGGCTTCTTTTGGTCTTTGTTCTTTGTCTTTTTCCCCGATGAAGATGTAGGAATGTCAATAAGCTTTTGATATTGTTCCATCAAAGAGAGGGTTTGTGCAATGGAGTTTGGAGCTCTTGGAGAGTGAGGCTTGGATGGAGAGATAGTTTTTAGGCTAAGTGTCTTTTTGCCGGTCTTAACTGTCAAGTGAGGGTTTGCAAATTGGTAGATAAAGGCATCCCAACTTTGCCCCTGCTTCTCTAGTTCGGTAAGAATGAGGAGTTTGATCAAACCATGGTGGAAGAGACTATTGTGGGGGTTGGTCACATTTTTCCTCACTTGAGAGGACATCTTCTCCAAGCTTTTAAGAAAATAAAAGGGAAAGTTCAAGGGTTTATTGAACAGAAAATGAGCCAGCAATCTAAAGTGACAAGCCTTGAAGGTGGAGTATCTACCTTCACATGTAATTAACCTTGTGATGACGATGAGGGGATTAACCAATTCTAGCCTTAGCCACTCCTTAGCATACCCTTTCACTCCTTAAATGCTCTCGAATTCGAGCTTAAACACCCTATTGTAACTTGAGCATGGCAATTGATGATTTTTGAACCACCTATCTATCATTCTTGGGAGTTTTGTTGCAGCAGCAATTGACTCTTCTATGACTGCAAAATTTAGAGACCCTACATGTGTTTTCTTACCATCAAAACCAACTACAAATTGCATAGAGAGGTCATCATTATGGCCTTGCAAACTCGACAGAAATGGCCCCCAGCCAGCATGCAAGAACACTTCCCTACATTGTGTGAATTTTGGAATGGCAAACAAGTCTGCATAAGAGGAGGGTTCGTATCTCTTGGGCATTGTGATAGAGTTTGAATTCACCAAGAAAGGGAGAAATCGAGCCACACAGAGACACGAATTGGGCACTGTCTAAGTGTGATTGGAATAGAGGGCGAATTTTACCAAGCAAGGGTGCGAACAGGCCAAGAGATGGCACGGGTTTAACACAGTCTGAGTGTGATTAGAACAAAGGGAAAATTCGGTAGAGGTTGGGCACGATTCCTTGATGTAGGGTAGAGAAAATGGCAAGGGTAAATGAAATAACAGAGTGCCCGGCCCGATTTTGGATGCTCTTATGGTGGAGTACGTTGGACACATGTGCACGCAAGTTGCCATGTGTGGGAGATTCGAATTTGATGGTAAGCTTGGGAGCAATGGATTGGTGCGTACTTAAATCAATGTCCAAGTCTTTTGACTTGGACATTTGATCATAACCATATGAAGCATATGTTAATCAATTCCTGCAACTAATGTAATTAAATATAATTGAATTCTGGTTACCTAGAATCTAGGACAGTTATTAGTATGCAATTCAATGGCACTTCAAACGGCATTTCATATGGCACCTCATACGGTACTTCATCCGGTACCCCTGTATTAAGTGCATTTTCGCCTCTTATAATGGATAGCCTGCAATTCTGAAGTGTTTTTGACAACCATAGTGGTTAATGAGCAGAGGCAGAGTGCTCCATTCTTACTCATTCTTCTTGTATATGATATATAGTGTCAAAACCTGTAATGAACGGGTTGTAATGAACAATAAACCGATAAGGAGTGGTCTGTTGAATAACCAATAAAGAGTGGTATGTTAAGCATGAGTTCGTTAATGTATTGCACACAAGAGTTAAGCATTTAAAAATAACATGACTATCATGGTAATAATACAAAAATTCTTGCAAAGACTCATTTCTCCAAGCAATAATCATTTGTCAGCTCATGAACCCCTCCCCCACACTTAAGTATTGTGACACCTCACAATCAAAAGTATAGGAAACTAGTCAGTATCCCCCAATAGTCGAAGATTTACAGTATGTCAAGTGTAAAGATGAAATTTCACAGATTGGTCTAATGATACAGTTAGGAGATGGCCCCACCTATAGGATAAGAGATCCAATATATAGATAAGAAGAGGTAGGCAAGAGAGTTTCAAGATATTCTTAGAGTCTTTTCCCAATGGAAAGTTTATGAAATTCATTAACCTTATCTTAACCACACATACTCCATGTCAGCTTTGTCTGCAAGTAATGGCGTACATCGGGACAAGTTTAGATTTATTATTTGTTATTTTTTTTGTCAGATCATCATCCTCACTAAGTAGAATTCCCCGCTGCCATCAAGCTTGTTCAGTAATCCTGTGGGTTTACCTAGTCATACCTCAGGCCAGTACCCACTGTCAGCAGACCTATTCAGTATCCCGACGGGTTAGCCTCTTAAACCCTCAGAGACTTGCCCTCCATCCTTTAATATTTTAGTATAAGATTTCTTATGCAAGAAGATGGGGGAACAGCTCTGAAACAACTTTTCTTCCTTTTTATTTTTAATTGGGATGGCATTTATGTTAGAGGATGACTTTCCATTATATTGTTTAGTGGTTGTCCCGATGTAAGGGGTACTTAAGTGGATGTGACCTATCTAAAGATACGATATAATCAAGTTATTTAGTGTGTAGTGGATGGTACCATCGAGAAAGAACAGAAAGGTATCTCTAGGCTCAACTCACTTTCTTATTTTGTAATTATTATGATGTTTCCATGACTAACTGCTAATGTGACCTCCCTATTACTCTTTGATAAAGACACTTGACCTACTTACTCAGGTTTCTTGGAAAATTTGTACGAGAGACCTCTAGGATTGATAGTTATGGTATCACTTCCTTATACAGTGGTGAAGAGTTTCAAAAGAAACTGCTTTAGAATGCCTTAAAATGATAATTTTGTAAAAAAATGGCTAATTACAGTAAGTCACTATTCATTTGATGCTTTAGCAGACACAAAATTCAAGTATAACAATGTTTTGAAGAAAGATCTTGAAACTGTGTACTCCTGGTGAAATAAATACTTACAAAAACCTCTTAGAATTGCCTTATTAACAAAAACTATTTACATATATACAGTAGGAAATATTTAAAAAAAAAAAATCAAGAACAAGGGGGAACTTCCCCATCTACTAAGGCCAATGACTTTTCAGCTGTCATGACCTGTAGAAAATCTTCTCTGGAAATGGACTTATGATAAAAGTTAAGTCGGTGTCCATTTACCACAAAGGAGACTTGTCCATCGTCAATTGTTTTAATTTTTACAGCTCCATTGTCATATACAGTGTCTACCTTGTAAGGGCCCAACCAATGGGTGGTAAGTTTTACTTTGAAGGTTTTGAACCGGGAATCAAACAACAAGGCCCAATCACTAGGCTGGAAGTGTTTCTTTTTAATAAACTTGTCATGCCACTTGCTCCTCTGGTTTTGGACCAATATTGTCCGTTGGATGGAATCCTTCCTGATTTCATCCATCTCATTCAACTGTAGGGCTTGTTTCTTATGAGCCTCATCCAGGTTCAATCCTAATTCTACAGAAATATAGAAGGTCCTTATTTGGAATTATATTGGTAAAAGTACTTGCTTACCGTACACTAGCTCATAAGGGGTATGTCCAGTGTTATTATCCAGGTAGTTTGGTATGCCCACAAAACCTCTGGGATCCTATCAACCCAATATCAGTGATGTAACTGAACAGTCTTGGTCAAGATGGCTTCCAGAACTTTGTTTGTGGATTCTACCTGACCATTGGCTTACAGGTGGTATGGAGAATATTTACAATGTTTAATCCCATATTTCTCTGTTAGCTCTTTCTTCAGCTTGGAAGTGAATTGAGTGCTTTGGTTGGTAACAATTTCACGAGGAACACTGAAGCGGGTAAAGATGTCTTCATAGATGAATTTGATAACAGACTTATTTGTGGCACTAAATAGGGATTTTTCCTCTACCCATTTGGTGACATAGTCCGTACAAACCAAAATATAGTTCTTCCTACGGGACATGGGTGAAATTGGTCCTACAAAGTCGAGGGCCCATTTTTCAAAGGGTTATATCATAACTTGGGCTTGTAAAGGCATTTCGTCAGATGACGTAGGTCTTCCTATCCTTTGGCAACTATCACAACTTCTCACATACTTGGTAGCATCTTTGAAAATGCTAGGCAAATAGTAACCTGAATGTAATACCTTATATGTTGTGTGTGTTTCAGAGAAATGGCCACCACATGGTCCATCATGACAACTTCGTATTATTTCAGGTACCTGGTCCTCTCGGACACATCTATGAATAATCAAATCAGGACCTATGCAAAAAAGAGCATGACCAACCCAAGAGTAATTAGCACTCTGTGTAATAATTTTCCGCTTTTCATGAGGTGACAAATGAGACGGTAATCTCCTAGTAGCCAAATAGTTTTCCATATCCACAAACCATGGGGTATTGAAAGAAAGGGAAAAGAGGCGCTCGTCTGGGAAACTATCATCTACAGGGATATCATCATCCTCATTGTTTTTTTGAGAAAGAAAGTCAGCTACTACATCATCCTTTCCAGGTCAATCAAGCACAGTGATGTTAAATTCTTGCAATAACAAGAGCCACCTAGTCACTCAGCCATTAGTTATAGGTTTATTCATGAGGAATCTAATGGCGGAATGGTCGGTGTGTACAAATACTTCATAACCTGTAATGTAATGACAAAATTTGTTAATAGCATGAACAACTGCCAAGAATTCTTTCTCAGTGACTGTGTAGTTCAACTCAGCAGGGGACAAGTTCTTTCTTACAAAATAAATGGCGTAGGATTGTTGGTCCTCTTTCTACCCTAATACCCCTCCTATTGTTGTGTCGGAGGCATCAATGGATATATGAAATGGGAGAGTCCAATTGGGCCCTCTAAGAACTGGTGCCACAGACAGCTTATCTTTCATGGTTTCGAAGGCAGTTTGACACTGCTCAGTCCAAAAAAAATCAACATCTTTTATCAATAATCCAAACATAGGTGCAACAATCTTTGTAAAATTTTCAATAAACCGCCGATAATATCCGGCATGTCCAAGAAAGATTCTCACCTCTTTCCGAGTCTTGGGGGGTGGAAGTCTAATAATGACCTCAATCTTTGCAAGATTGAATTTTATTCCTTCAGATGAAACATGATGTCCTAGAACCACTCCTTCGGTTAACAACATTTTGCATTTTTCATGACTTAGAGATAGGTTCATTTCCTGGCATCTGATGAGGAATTTTTCTAAGTTGTCTAAGGCTTCTTGGTAAGTGTTTCCATAGACTGTGAATTCATCCATGTAGACCTCCACACAATCATGAATAAGATTGGCAAATATCCCTAATACTGCTCGTTGAAAAGTGGCAGGAGCATTACACAATCCGAATGGTAAGACCCTATAGGCATAGGTGCCCCAAGGATAGGTAAAGGTAGTCTTGTCCTGGTCCTCGGGTGCTATAAGAATCTGATTGTACCCACTGTACCCATCTAGAAAGGAGAAATACTTCTTTCAGAAAAGGTATCTAGAACTTGGTCAATGAAAGTAAGAGGAAAGTAGCCTTTCAGAGTGGCCTTGTTGAGTTCCCGGAAATCAACACAGATTCTCCATTTCCTGGTCACTTTCTTTGGAACCACTACAAGCGGGGATACCCACTTACTGTCGGAGATGGGATAGATAAATCTGACATTTAACAACTTCTAGATTTCCTCCTTGACTATATCTTTGAGTGTTGGGTTCATCCTTCTCTGGGGTTTCCTAACAAGTGTTACTTCCCCCTGGGTATATATGTGATGGATGCATGTGTC
>ML819480.1:92085-105846 GCA_009831015.1 Picea engelmannii
AGGGTTAGCTAGTTAGTTAGGGTTTCAAATTTAAAAGTTTTGAAAGTTTGTTTGAGCACTATCACTTCAACGTTGTGGATCTAAGATCAGTGCCTAGGGGTAGATGGAGTCAATTAAGGAGAGGATGCAAAGTTGAAGGAATGGAGGCTAAGGACAAGAGGGAAGGGTTCTAAAGTGTTGCAATGGAAGGGCCCTAGAATCAAAACCCTAAGGGAAGGAGGCTCACTCTGGTGTTGCTTAAGCAAGGCCTTATTCTCTTTCCTCCTTCCTTAGTTCAAACTTGCAAAACGGCTAGCATAAAAGATAAGCTAAAACAAGAGAGTGGGGTGAGGGAGAGTGTTGCAATGGCAAGGCTCTATCACCAAACCCTAGAAGATGGACGGCCCTAGGTGTAGATAACCTAGCCCTGGGATGTCACCTCCTTTCTAACCTTCAAAAAACACAGCTAGCACAAGGGGAATAAGTGAAAAGAGTGTATCAAAGGCTAGGCTCTTTCTTCCTTCTTTAATGGCTAAATATTTCTCTTTTAGGGGACATGAAACAAGGACATACTTGTGTGCTTGTCACCTAGGGTTTTAAATCAGCAAATTTATAAGTAAATGCAAGAATATAAACCTACAACCATTCAATTAAGAAGTTTTGCAAGAAAAACACTTACATATCATGATGAAAAAGCATGTGCAAACCCTAGTTGTAAACCTTCCTTCAAGAAAAATGCCAAAAATGCCAAGATAATCCTTCCATCAACAAGTGTGCCTCACTTTAAAAGACCAAATACCCAAACTAGGGTGCAAAAATCAGACCTCACAAGAGAGTGAGTTATGTTGTGATCAAAATGAGGGAATAACTCCTCAATATATAGTGTATCGTGACCTCTAATTAAAATTAGGTCATTAAAAATAGGTGACAAGGCTACAACCCAAAATCATATTGTTTTTAAATTAAACTGTTAAATTAAAGCCCTAAATGAGCATAAGCAAGATGTCAAGCCCTCCTGAGGGAGACGTTGGCCCTTTTTAGGGAAAAATGCAGCACAAATGACAAAACGTTGGCCCTTTTTAGGCCTCCAAACCCTGCCACACGTGCCAGCTACCCTGTCTGACTACCATACACTGAAGATGACGTCAGTGGCTCCTAGGAGACGTCCAAGGCCATCAAAGGGAAAATTTCCACCTGAAGTTGGTCAACCCCCCTGGGCTGAGCTTAGCCAAAGTGTCCTGGATGGAATGTCCTTCTTCTTCTCAGGTGCAAAAGCTCAACCAAGCATTGTCCTGTCTCTGCCCCTAGTGGGGTCCCAGCAACCATCTGATGGGCTCTTCATCCCCATGGAGGTCCGAACTAATCATCTCCCCATGTGTACCGGTCCAACTGATACCTGTCCATCGGGCATGGTCCTGCACATCAAAAAATTCACCCTCCATGGGATCATTAGTCACAGGGATCATAGAAATGTCAATCACATTTCATCATTAATGTTATCAAACATATGCATAAAATCCCTGATACATCATTCAATAGCTCAAAGACATTACAAAGGCCTACAATACAAAGTCAAAGAAAAAGACAAAATACCCTATTGGGCTAGTATCCATAAGGAAAGGAAAGTCTCCAAGGGGTATCATCCAAGCTATGTAAAATGAGGTGATGTGGTCAAGGGATGTCCATACATATTAGTAGAGTGAAAGACAGGGATGCATGATATTACCTATGGGTGCCTTTGTAGAAGGTGAATTGTACCCGTCATGGATGCAATTCTTTCCAAGCCCTTTATTGCCTTTATTCTTTCTTTTCTTTATTGCTTTTTCTTTTTTATTTCAAGTTCTAACTAGAGGACATTGCCTTGGCATGGTGACCAGAGCTGACAGTGTTACCCACAAGAACTTTCACAGAGATGATAAGGTTGGCTCGTGATGAGACCCCCTTTCCCTTGGTCATGCAACCAAAGGTCACTGCCCTGGCGTGGTAACCAGATAATGGCAATGTCATACTGTTAGGTACCCATGAACATAATAGGTTGGCTCCTGATGAGACCCCCTATCCTCTTGGCTAGGTCTTGTTTTGTTATTTTTCCTCGGGTCCCTCTTATTTCTTGCTGAGAGGCTTTTTATTTCCTTCTCAGGGATCCTTGGGTGAGGCATCTCTAGGTTTCATTTTTTTATGGATTTTATCTTTTACCAGCTGCTTTTACCTTTCGGGCCTTTATCCCCCTCTTCCCACAAGATAAGGTGCAACCCCACAAACAGATCATCCTAATGCCCGGACTAGGGGAATGGGACAGATGAGTGGGAGATAAGATGTAAAAGTGATGATATGATGGGAGTGGATGATGGCTCTTCAGAAATCCCCTCGGTGGAAAACCAAAACCTATGGGTACAGGCTTGCTAGGACACCCTGTCAGTCCCACCAACCATGGTCAAGTTGGTTAATGTAAGATCCAAGAAGTCGTCAGAAGTAAAAGGAATTTGATGCACATATCTAAAGGTTATAATGATAAAAAAAATGACACATATCATGATACCTAGACCAATTACCTCATGGAGCAAGAGACTTCTCCGATACAAGTCCAAGCCGAAGGTGATGGATGTTGTTGCTACTGACAAGACAAGTCTGATGAAGGAGAAGAAAGATGGGCCCTCCATGGCCATGCTCAGGTCAATCCTGCTCTCGGTACTCCATGTCTAGAACCTGTGGGCCTCGAGACATGATCTCCTAGTTATCCGTAGAAATCGGGTATAACATCTGGCTCCAACTCGGGGACATGTGCTCACCGTAGAGCGCATGAGAACCTCAGCATCTCTGGCATAACCTGCAAACCTACTCAACTCGAAAAGGGCATCAGTAACAAAGATGGAGTGGTATTACCANGTGTGTGTGTGTGTGTGTGTGTGTGTGTGTGTGTGTGTGTGTGTGTGTGTGTGTGTGTGTGTGTATGTATGTATGTATGTATATAACTGAAATAAAACAATCAATATGCAAGTGAGGAAGCAAACTATCATGAAATGCAAATGCTATAATACACGGAAAATGTCTACCTACCTATACTTACCTATGAAGTCAGGTCTCTGGGGGTAGTAACGCTTGATATGTAAAGCGTTTACTGGAAGCTTCAAGATTTCTCCTTCCATGGTCTCTAATTTGAAATAATTCATACCGGCACAACTCATGATTTTATAATGGCCTCCCCATAGACTGTCGAATTTTTTGTGCATACCAGGTTTTTCCTTTCTCTTATCCCACAGTAGTACAAGATCTCCTTTGGCAAAGTTTCTTTCCTTGGCTTTATGGTCAAAGGTGTTCTTTATATTTTCTTGATTTCTTGTCATTTGACCCAAGGCACTTCTCCTCGTCTCATCTATATCTATTAGCTGATTGATCCTTCCTTGGATTGCTTCTACATCTGTGGTGTATTGTTGAGCAAAACGAAGGATAGGGATCTGGAAGTTCACAGGAAGCTTTGATTCAAGTCCATATACCAGCTCAAAAGGATTTTTTCCTATGGAAGTTTTTGTCGTTATTCGGTCTGCCCATACTACGTATTTTATTTTGCTATCCCATGACTTTTTATTCTCTCCGACAACCTTCTTCAGAATATCCATGAGGTTCTTTTTGGTTGATTCTGCTAATCCGTTTCCTTGTGGGTAGTAGTTGGAGGAATGGGATAGGGTAATGCCATATTTGAAACAAAATTCTACCAGGGAATAAGAGTTGAACACTTTGGCATTATCTGTAGTGATCTTGGAAGGGGCACCAAACCTAGTTATGATTCAGTCTTCCAAAAAGTTCATGACTACTTCCTCGGTGACTTTCTTGGTGGGAATAGATTCGACCCATCTAGTGAAATAGTTTGTAGTTGTTAGGATCCACCGGTAGCCATTACTTGAATTGTCTTTAAATTCACCAATAAAATCCAAACCCCATTGCTGAAAGGGTGCCTCTACCACCACAGGCTTTAACGGTTGTGCTGGGAGTTTTGGTTTGTCAGAGAAGTACTGGCAAGGTTGGCAAGATCGGACGTGCTAGTAAGTGTCTGAAAAAAGCGTTGGCCAATAATAGTCTACCCTCAAAATATTATGGGTAGTAGTACGAGCAGCAAAATGTCCACCACAATGCCCAGAGTGCAATTCTTCCAATATCTTCTTTGCCTCTTCCTTGTTCACACATCGAAGTATAACACCATCAGGTTTTTTCTAGCCAAGTCCATCTTCAATCAAGCAGTATTTCATAGCTCTCAATCTCAAATCCCTTCTCTTGTAGTCCACTAAGTGATCAGGGCAAGACAAGTTCTTTAGATAATAAATGATATCGGAATACCACTCGTCATGTTCTAGTTCACTGATCATTACATTTACTTTCTCACTCTCACCCATCTGTATAGCTTCTTGGTTGCTCTCGGTTAGAATTTGGGCTAAGCCTTGTCCCTTTATTATTTTGGTGGGTTTTATTTCTAAGTCATACTCCTGGATTTTGGAAACCCACTTCCCTCGAGTACCCATGCAGTCTTTTTGTGATCAAACGTTCTTCACAGCTGGGTATGGGACATAAGCCTTGATTTTATTGTAACCCATGTAGTTCCTGAAGTGTTTGAGGGACTTGAATAAGGCATAGGCTTGTTTCTCTGTGATGGAGTAGTTTAACTCTGAGTCTCTTAAGAATTTGATCATAAAGGAAACGGGGTGTTCATAGTTATCAGCATCTTTTTGCATCAAGACACCTGCAATAGTATCCTGGGACGCAAATGAGAATATTATGTAATCCCGTGAGAAAACAGGATTAATCAAGACGAGAGTTTGGGATATAGCATTTTTTATCTCTTCAAAGGATTTGTTTGTCTCATCTCCCCATCTGAAAGAAACATCCTTTTTTATCAAAGCGCTCAAAGGTTTTATCCTTTCGGCAAAATTTGGTACAAATCTAAGGATGAAGTTGATTTTTCCGAGAAAAGATTGCAAAGCTTTCTTGTTGGTTAGAGGGTGGACATCCTTTATTGACTGGACTCTCTCAGGATCAATGGAGACTCCTCCTTATGAGGCCACATGTCCTAACAATTTCCCTTTGTCAATCCCAAAGACAGATTTCTTGGGATTCAGTGAGATACCATACTTTCTGCATCGCTCAAAAACAATCCTAAGGTGGGAGAGATGGTCTTTCCTATCCTTGGACACAACTGTAAGGTCATATTGGTAAATTTATATGATCTTTTTTATGAGGTCTCTAAAGGCAAAGTCCATTTCTCTCTGAAAAGTGGCACCAGCATTCATAAGACCAAACGACATCCTTAAGTACATAAAAGTTCCCCAAGGTGTAGTGAATGCAGTTTTGAGTTGGTCTTACCTTTTGAGTAATACTTGGTTGTACCCTGAGAACCCATCTAGCATAGACATCATCCCTGCCCCTGTGACCCACTGAAGAAAATGTTCCATGTTTGGGAGGGGATAATTATCCTTTAATGACAATTGGTTGAGGTTACGGAAATCAACACACAGGCAGATATCACCATTTTTCTTTCGAACAACTACCAAGTTTGACATCCAAGAAGAATACCTGATAGGGGCTATGATACCAGCATCAACCATTTTTTGGAGCTCCTTTTGTATTTGTCTTGCCAGCTTTGGGTTGATATGCCTTAGCTTTTTTCAGAATAGTTTGGCCCCTTCTACCAAAGGTATGGCGTGTTGGATGGCATCCCCCCTGTAGGCTTTCAAATCATCATAGTTCCAAGCAAAAGTATCTCTGAATTTTCTGATGAGCGCTAATATTTCCTTTCTTTCCTTCTCGGTGGTCCCCTTTCCTATTTTGACCATCCTTGGGTCCATCTCTGTACCGATATTGAATTCTAGGGATTCTTCAGCTTGCTTGTTGGTTCTCATTCCCTTAAAAACATCATGCCTGTCAAAAAAGTTTTCTAGGGGAATACAACCCTTTGGCAAGGTATTTCTTTGCAAGTTAATGACTTCTAGATCCATAGAATCGGACAAGAAAGCAACTTGTGAATCGGTAAACTTTTTGTTGTTCTCCATGAATCTGATAATTTGATCATCGTCCTCGAACACCTGCCAATGTTCCAAATTGTCGGGAACAAAAGGCCTAAAAATAACTTCCATATTGCATAGATCGTGAAAAGGTCCTTCACAAGGTTGTAAAGTAGAAGTAGAGACAGCCAAAGCATCGGCCACGTGGTTTTCTTCCCGAGGAACGGCTTCAATTGACACTTTTCTGAAGGATTTTGAAAGGGATTGAGCCACATCTCGATACTTTTTCAACTTTTCATTTTTAGTGGCAAATCTCATCAAAACTTGCGACACAATGAGGACTGAGTCCCCTTTCACTTATAGGATTGTAACACCTTTGTCAATTGCTAAATTGAGACCTAGAATCAAGGCTTCATACTCGGCGACATTTTTGGTGCAACGGAATTCTAGTCTATATGAATGGTAAAAGACTTCACCTGAAGGGGCTGTTAAAACTACTCCAGCGCCTGATCCAGAGCTTGAGTGTGATCTATCGAACTCTAAGGTCCAGATTTCTTCGGTCTCTTCAATGGTATCCATATCTATCTTCCCTTCTTGGATGAACCAATTATCAAGGCCACTATTAATGCATAAAAGTTGGTCACTTGGCTCATTTGAGGTTTCAACTGGTGAGCCGACGAGAGGCTCATTGTAGACGGTAAAGAACCCCCCTTCAGGATGAGGGATGGTTGCTTTGGACTGATGTTCATGAATACTTCCATTCAAATTCTCTATGAGATCTTTGTGAAGAATATCCCCCAAATTATTTACAGCATTGATGACGACTACATTTATCAAGAAAGGAGCACTGGGGCATGAGTTAAAGGCCACCTCGAGGTTGTTAATGATCCCTCTTGCAAAATCATCTCTGGTATTTGTTTGTGAGGGGGGCAGACCTAATTGAAACATAAATTCCTCTGTCATCATGTTGGTTGTGGCACCTGAGTGCAGGAGACAGTTGTGGAGGAGAGAGTCTTTCACTTGGAGAGTGACATAGAAAGGTGTGAGCTCACAAACTTTGGAAATAGGGTACCCCACTTGGTGGATAAAAAGAGAGAAATATTCTGAAGGATACTGCTCAACGTTTTCAGGTAGGACAACTTCAACTTCATCCTTAGGATCAGTCCTTTTCAAAGGGGGTTCTTGGGAAGGGATGACACTTTCATGTGAAAGGCTCCATTTTCTCTTGGTGGGGGCAAGTTCGACCTAGAGGATCCTTGGAGGTTTAGGTTGAATAACAATATCATCACCTGGATCCCATAGTTCACAATTTTGATGAATGTAATCTTCAAAATCAAGGTTCCTTTCAATCTAAAAGGCCAGGTCTTGTGCTTCCTCTAAAGTTGTTGGTGACCAGTCCCAGACGTTGAATTGTAAGGTTCCTTCCAAGGAGGACAAGAAATGATCGATGATGGCTTGCTCCAAGGCCACCTTTGACCAGACCCTTTTAAGGAGAAGGTTGAACCTGTCACTGAAATCTCTGACACTCTCACATGGTCCTTTGCAAATGCTAAGGTATTGGGAAAAGGAGTCCTGTGAATGCTCACTATCACACCACCTTATTTTAAAGGCTTTTTGTATTTCTTCAGGGTTTTTTATGCTTCCTTTAGGGTGCCCATGGATCCAAACTTTAGCATCCCCTACAAGGGAGCTTGCAAAAATCCTCATGAAGACATCAGGGTGTTCCTGACCATCCAAATGAAAATCAAAACTATCACGGAACTGGGTCCAATGTGAGTTTCCAGGGATACCTTTTCCAGAAAAAAGTGGTAGCCAAGAATTTGCATCCTCAGGTAAGTCATGCAGCCCTCCTTGGATGTTACTAAAGTCAAAACAGTTGAAACTCTCTGAGTAAGACCATTTGTGAGGATCAAGATTAATTAGGGGCGCAGAGCTTGTTAGAGCGATAGTGGCCACAGTAGAGGGATTTGAGTATTGTCACCCACTACGAGTCGTCATTTGTGGAGTCACCAAATAATTTACTTGAAACTATCAAAGAAAAGGGGAAAATCACCCTAGTGGAGTCGCCAGGTAAGCTTGTAAGAAAAGGTCTCTGAGGCAAGGCTTACCAAAAAGATTTGTCGTTTAAGGAGAATTGACTCTATGTCCCCGACAATGGTGCCAAAATGTTATCGCACAGTTTGTAGCTAGGTCAAAAGGATAGAGGATAGAGGCCAAACTAGCATAACAGAAACCTACCCCACCCAATGTCACCTCAATGGGGAGGTTCTTTCTATTCAGGGAGGTTAACCTAGGGGAGATGTCCCCGGTAACCTGGGGTTTTGAAGAGGCCAAAGTATAAAGGTCGAAGCAGAAGTTCCTCCTCACAGGTTACCACCAAGGTCAGATAGTCCGACTAATCAGCCAATAAAGAAGTGTATGCCCAAATGAGAACACCTGCCCGAAACAAGAAAATAGCAAGATAATATATGCAGGCTATAATTCAATGGGTTAGTACTTCATGTAACTATCTGACATCAATATGTAAGCAATGTAAAACAACAGATATTAATGAGATCAACGTTTATCAATATAGCAATGGAAAATTATCAATTCATCAATTACTATTGAGATGATGTAGCCAACAATGTATCTAATCAATCTTTTACTCAATAAATGCTTTTAATCATCATTGAATTGCTTATCATCAAAAGGTTTTTGCGTCAAGATGGAATAACCAAGTGTGACGTCAGCCTAGTTAGGGTTAGCTAGTTAGTTAGGCTTTCAAATTTAAAAGTTTTGAAAGGTTGTTTGAGCACTATCACTTCAACTTTGTGGATCTAAGATTAGTGCCTAGGGGTAGATGGATTCAATTAAGGAGAGGATGAAAAGTTGAAGGAATGAAGACTAAGGACAAGAGGGAAGGGTTCTAAAGTGCTGTAATGGCAGGGCCCTAGAATCAAAACCCTAGGGGAAAGAGGCTCACTACGGTGTTTCTTAAGCAAGGCCTCATGCTCTTTCCTCCTTCCTTAGGTCAAACTTGACAAAACGGCTAGCATAAAAGATAAGCTAAAAGAAGAGAGTGGGGTGAGGGAGAGTGTTGCAATGGAAAGGCTCTATCACCAAACCCTAGAAGATGGACAGACCTAGGTGTAGATAACCTTGGCCTAGGACGTCACCTCCTTTCTAACCTTTAAAAAACACAGCTAGCACAAGGGGAAGAAGTGAAAAGAGTGTAGCAAAGGCTAGGCTCTTTCTTCCTTCTTCAATGGTTGAATGTTTCTCTTTTAGGAGACATGAAACAAGGACCTACTTGTGTGCTTGTCACCTAGGGTTTTAAATCAGCAAATTTATAAGTAAATGCAAGAATATAAACCTACAACCATTCAATTAAGAAGTTTTGCAAGAAAAACACTTACATATCATGATGAAAAATCATGTGCAAACCCTAGTTGTAAACCTTCCTTCAAGAGAAATGCCAAAAATGCCAAGACAATCCTTCCATCAACAAGTGTGCCTCACTTTAAAAGACCAAATACCCAAACTAGGGCGCAAAAATCAGACCTCACAAGAGAGTGAGTTGTTTTGTGATCAAAATGAGGGAATAACTGCTCAATATATAGTGTATCATGACCTCTAATTAAAATTAGGTCATTAAAAATAGCCGACAAGGATACAAACCAAAATCATACTATTTTCACATTAAACTGTTAAATTAAAGCCCTAAATGAGCATAAGCAAGACGTCAAGCCCTCCTGAGGGAGACGTTGGATCTTTTTAGGGAAAAATGCAGCACAAATGACAAAATGTTGGCCCTGTTTAGGCCTCCAAACCCTGCCACACGTGTCAGCTACTCTGTCTGACTACCATATGCCGAAGGTGACGTCAGTGGCTCCTAGGAGACATCCTGGGCCATTAAAGGGAAATGTTCCACCTGAAGTTGGTCAACCCCCCAGGGCTGGGCTCAGCCAAAGTGTCCTGGATGGAATATCCTTCTTCTTCTTAGGTGCAAAATCTCAACCAAGCACTGTCCTATCTCTGCCCCTGGTGGGGTCCCAGCAACCATCTGATGGGTTCTTCAGCCCCATGGAGGTTTGAACTAATCATCTCCCCATGTGTACCGATCCAACTGGTACCTATCCGTCGGGCATGGTCCTGCACATCAAAAACTTCGCCCTCCATGGGCTCATTAGTCATAGGGATCATAGCAATTTCAATGATTTCATCATTAATGTTATCAAACATATGCATAAAATCCCTGATACATCATTCAATAGCCCAAAGACATTACAAAGACCTAAAATACAGAGCCAAAGAAAAAGACAAAATACCCTATTGGGCTAGTATCCATAAGGAAAGGAAAGTCTCCAAAGGTTATCATCCAAGCCATGTAAAACGAGGTGATGTGTTCAAGGGATGTCCAAACAAACGGGTAGAGTGAAAGACAGGGATGCATGATATTACCTGTGGGTGCCTTTGTAGAAGGCGAGTTGTACCCGTCATGGATGCAATTCTTTCCAAGCCCTTTATTGCCTTTATTCTTTCTTTTCTTTATTGATTTTTCTTTTTCATTTCAAGGTCTAACTAGAGGACACTGCCTTGGCATCGTGACCAGAGCTGACAGTGTTACCCACAAGCACTTTCACAGAGATGATTAGGTTGGCTCGTGATTAGACCCCCTTTCCCTTGGTCATGCAACCAAAGGTCATTGCACTGGCATGGTAACCAGATAATGGCAATGTCATACTGTTAGGTACCCATGAACATAATAGGCTGGCTCCTGATGAGACCCCCTATCCTCTTGGCTAGGTCTTGTTTTGCTATTTTTCCTCGGGTCCCTCTTATTTCTTGTTGAGAGGCTTTTTATTTCCTTCTCGGGGATCCTTGGGTGAGGCATCTCTAGGTTTCATTTTTTTATGGATTTTATCTTTTACCAGCTGCTTTTACCTTCTGGGCCTTTAGCGCCTTCTTCCCACGAGATAAGGTGCAACCCCACAAACAGATCATCCTAATGTCCGGACTAGGGGAATGGGACAGATGAGTGGGATATAAGATGTAAAAGTGATGATATGATGGGAGCGGACGATGGCTCTTCAGAAATCCCCCTGGTGGCAAACCAAAACCTATGGGTACAAGCTTTCTAGGACACCCTGTCAGTCCCCCCAACCATGGTCAAGTGGGTTAATGTAAGATCCAAGCAGTCATCAGAAATAAAAGGAATTTGATGCATATATCTAAAGGTTATAATGATCAAAAATGACACATATCATGATACCTGGACCAATTACCTCATGGATCAAGAGTATTCTCCGATACAAGTCCAAGCCGAAGGTGATGGATGTTGTTGTTGCTGACAAGACAAGTCTAATGAAGGAGAAGAAAGATGGGCCCTCCAAGGCCATGCTCAGGTCAATCCTGCTCTCGGTACTCCATGTCTAGGACCTGTGGGTCTCGAGACATGATATTCTAGTTATCCCTAGAAATTGAGGATAGCAGGGACCATCTGCTAGACCATTCATGCAGGTCAGTCAGATGCATAATAATCTTTATTAGCCAACCTTTGAGTATTAGGCTTTTCCTCATCCTTATACTCTGCCTTCCATGTGCAACCTTGGCCTTAGCTTCTTGAATGATGTTATGTGGATCCCAGGATTTTCCTCATGCTTATACTCTGCCTTCCATGTGCAACATTGGCCTTAGCTTCTTGAATGATGTTATTTGGATCATATTCAGGTCATATTTCGTCTCTTTTTCAACAAAATTTTTTTTTTAAATATTCAGGTCCGTCGGTCTTCCGACTACTATAGGTAGGACTTTCCGACGGGAAACACTCCTAGCAAAGCGTCGGAACCACAACACGCTCTTCGATCGTGTCGATGGATGTAGCAGTGTATCAACGATAGACGTCAGTCTGTTCCGACGGATAGCGTAGGAATAAAACGAATGCTTCTGACGTTGTTCGTCGGTAATTCCGTCGGTAATATCACCTATGCTATGCCTTCTGACATCCTTTGTCGGTATGGTTCATCATACACGTATCTGGTAGACGTCACAACTGTTACTTTCTTTTTGACGGACGACGTCGTAACCATTTCAAAGTGACCGATGGAAGTCGTCGATAGTTTTCCGGTTGTCCTTTGAAATTAATTTTTAAAGGTCGTCGGTCATCAGACGTTAGTGGAGTCGGAATACCGGCGATAGTCCAACGTCGAAAAAACCACGGGAGATTTTCTAACGCCTGTTGAGCACTCATAAGCAGTGGTTGAGCGACGTCAAACGTTGGGGGTACGGCAATAGGGCATCAAAAATTCTGTCCATTTATAGTAGTGTTAGTGGAACGGACTTTAAATCATTAAACTACTCTCCAAAATACTTTCCATTTGTAGGTTCTATATACCTTTATGGATCAACAACCCAAATATATGGTTTAAGTGTCACCATAGACTCAAATCCAATTATGTTGGTCTCAGATGGACCAAATCCCTTCAAGTGTCCATTATTCAACAATGTGCAGGGTTATAACCTCGTTTTTTTCCTTAATAACTAGTGAAAGGTTGAACTACCATGAATTGGTCTATACCCTTTGGTCGACTTCAATTATACTCCCACTATACACATGATCAACAACTTGAAACCATGGTTTAATACCGGTGTTCACTTCCTTTCCATATGACCTCAATTGTGACATGAGGCTTAACCTTTGCAAATGGGTGGGAGTGGTTTTAAAATTCACAATTGAAAATGCACTACGACTAGGGGTTGACACGTAGCCTTCTGAAACTTGTTGGTTTTTACCTTCTCATTTTGACTTTACAATTAACCTTCAGTTACTTTGAAATGCGAATAAAGTTGGATCGTTGATCAAGTTTACGATCAACGATCAAAATCTATCTCTTGATCCAATGGTTGATGGCATTCTACATTATAAAGGCCTTCTAGTTCTATACTCAAGTGTTTCTTGCTCACCATGATCACATACCAATTTGAATCACCTATACGGTCCTTATCTCTCTCATATCTACATCATCGAATGTATTTGATGGTTGCTGCGAGATCTTCCACCATTTGAATATCTGGAACTTGCAATCACAATTCAACATATCTATATGAATTGTCAACCTACTGTACATGATTAACTCAAGGAATCGTCACAATGACACATAGAGATAAGGAATCAATTCATAACACAGAGGAATGACAAATCTAATTGTCTTGTATTCCATCAATTAATGTACACAAATTTACATAAGGCCTCTCTGCCTTTTACGTTCACTTGGCCTCACTGCAGCCTACTGACCACACTTGGTCTCTCACACACACCCCTATTCCTTTGGTCTTTGGCTATATTCTTCATTAATTGGTCTATTCCTGACATGATCTAGGTGGATATCAGTGGCCACCCACCTTTTCCAAATGGCTCAAAACGGCTTTCTGGCAATTTTGGCAATTTACTATTTTTAGCAGTTTTTTCGGGTCCTGAACTTCTAGGGCCATTTTGAGGCCCTAAACAATGTTTTTTTGGGTATGTTGTTGTCGCAAAATAGCATCTATGATGCTATTTTGTCTCAATCATTGTAGGCCTCGAATAGATATTTCCAATGAGCTATCATGCGCCTTAGACGGAGATCGTATGCAAAAGTTACGACCCCGGGAAGTTGATGTACTCACTTATCCAAACAGGGCCCACATGACTTTTGGCGCTTCATCTCCTAGGGTTAGGTTTTTGGATGTCTAAGACTTTTGGCATTCCCGTTTATTGTAAAAAGGCCTTCAGAGCCTCATTGTAATCATCTTCTTGCGAATGCGAGTAGCC
>ML819481.1:0-22378 GCA_009831015.1 Picea engelmannii
GTGAGGCTCTTCCTTGGATAAATCAACAGGGATAGGAACACATCCTGTAGTTATATAGAGAAAGGAAGAAACACTGGAAAAGGAGTTTCCAGGTATGGGATGTTACTCATAGAATGAAGGGATTAGGGAAGCTTGCTAAAATTTGCCAACATGACCTTGCAGCTTAGTTCTTACTCCGCATCCATGCCTTAAATGGTACATTTATACCATCATTGAGAGGTTAAGGAGGTTGAATTCTGTTTGGTAGGGGCTTAGGGAGGTTGGGAAATGATCCCAACCAAAATCCTCGCTTGAAAAAGCATAATTCTTTTATTTTTTTCATTTTTTGAGGGCATCCGCAGAATGCAAGCTAGTAAGGTGTGAGTGTCTGCATGTTGCAAAGGAAACCCACAAATATAAGAAACAAATCATTTTTAGGTGAATTTGATGAGGGAAGTTGGGATTTTGATTAGCAAGCTAGGGGAAGGGTTAGGCAATGTCACAAATGCATAGGTGTGGAAATTTGTGCTATAAAAAATGCTCCCTAATGTGTGAGGTCAGAAGGGAAAGTGATGACTAAAATACATTATAAATTTGAGAGGAGAGGATGCAATTAAAGAATCCATGAAGGTTCCTAAGACAAATGATCTAAAAACATAATCCGTCATCCAAAATCAAGTAAGAGTATTCTCTTCCCAAGTCGGGCATACCCATGCTCATGAGTGATGTAAGAATGGCCACCAAATTAAATACACAACAGATCCATGGCATATATGAAAGTATGACTAATTTACATGGCCACAAGCAATACACAGTGGATCCATGTGATATACATGAAGTAGAAAGCATGACCATGAGGAATGCACAATGGATCCATGTGAAAGTAGATCATAACCATGAATAGATACACAATGGAGCTATGTTTCAAAATAAAAAATAGAGGATATCTTAGACCAATGGTGTGAACAAGCCGATCCTCTGCAAGTACCAATGTTTGTGGAGTGGTAAAATATGTCAGGTAGTAAAACAAAAGATGTGACTCTCATACTTCAATCAAAGTCTTCAAAACAATACGCCATGGTACAAGTCTACACCATTTGAATAAATGTGTTGGGGTTGAACACAGTGAGACACCATTTGATTAACGTTCATTTATGTATACCATTAACAAACATGAGACAACCCATTGATGATGATAATGGGTGTCAAGGTACAATGGTACAATCTAACAAGTGTTAATAAATGAGTTGATGTTGAACACTTGGTAGAATATATCGAGCAAGGGACATTGATGTATTCCCACTATCAATAGCGAGGGAACCTACCAATGATGACTACAAGTACCGAATATGACTCTAGATATCTTCCCTAGAGAAAGATGTGATGAAGTTGGTAGGAAGAGATCCACTCGAAGGAAGACATTAAGGCATCCTCTATCATCCATCATGAGGGGTAGCAGAAGGCCAAATATTTGGAAGGACTCAGGTGAAAAGATTGTAAAGACCACACCGAGGTAGGACTCTAGCATGCACCAGATGGAAATAGTGCATGACAAAGACTCTCTGAATAAGATCCAATGATGAATACTACTGAAAAATATGAGGAATCCACCAATGGGGTCAAATGGAAACCAAGGTACCGCACAAATCCCTATATGTGATGATTGTCGTTGACGTCAAACACAAGGGAAACCACTCAGTCAACGACCAATGGTAGTTTTTCATTTTTTGAGCTCAATGTCACCTATCAATAACGAAAATAGGCCTAGGGTGAAACTATAGGTCATACTCCCAGAGCAATGTGTCAAAGTCGATAAGAGAACACCTGGTAGCAAGAATTCAATCAGGACCTTCTATACTAGAACGATTAAAATATAGAGATACTTGTGACGATGAGACAAAATTGACTGACTTGGGAAGGCTGGCATACATGGTCAGAGACTAACTGTAGAATGGTCGACTCAGGAGAAAAATTCCCTTTAAAAAAAGAACAACACATTATGTGAATGAGGAAACATGGATTATAAACTGGGATATATTTGTGACAGAAGAGGAATCGAAAAATTCTCCATATGGTTGGAAGAATAACCAATCAGGGGAGATAATACTCAATAAAGAAAAAACGTCTCCTAAAGCCATACTATACCCAAAATGATGAGATACTGACTCAAGATTGTGCTTTGTTCAAGGGTGAAAAAAATGCTGCCAAAAAAAGAGATGGACCCTTTCCCCCCTTCTTTTTGTTTTTTTTATTTTTTTGGTCTTTTTCATATTATTAAAGCCTGAAAAAGAACAAAATAATGCTATAGTACAGTGGAGGAAATGAGTGTCGTGGAAAAACAAACTAGTTCTAGAGCACATGTGTAGGATAAGGACACTCAAGGAATGTTTCCTCCAGGGTTAGGGTGTCGAGTCACAAAGGCATAAATTACAAGGCTGGGAACTGATAGGAATGCATAAGCAATGGGTTCAACAATGGCATGTTGAAGCTAGAATTAGGCCTAAAAGCGTGAGTAGTCAATATGCAATGCAATTAGAACTCAACCTCATTTTGGAATCCCTTGTAAGAAAGCTTCCAATATTGTTCTTTTTTCATAAATTTAGTCTCCCGAGCCAAAACAAGTGTAAAACAATACTAAAGAGAACTCTTCTAGTCAATGTTGATTAGAGTATTCCTTTTTCATAATTAGTCCATTTGGTCCGAAAAAGGGGTAAACTTGCATCGAATAGACGTCCTTTCAAATTCTTTTAATGCGTGTGAAAGAAAACAAGCTCACTTGACAATCTTTTAATTTTTAAGGAGTCTAAAAAGATCTTAACTAAGACTCCAAGATATAATGGAGGGATTCCCGTATGTAATAGTTATAATAATAATGAGTAAGAAGAATGAAGTTCATACACAATGTCATGGTTTCACTAAATAGGACTCCCAATCCTAACAAAACTTGCAACATGAGCACCAAAATGCAAAAGGGGTGCTAAACTAGGGCGCCCATGGAAGGTAGGCTCTACCATCAATGAAACAACATTATGAGGATAAAGAAAGGCTTGTGTCGTAAGTTAAAGGGATCAACCCTAGGTTAAGGTGACAATGGAAATTGTTAATGAAAATATTGGAGGCATGTGAGGCCTACTCTAAATGCTAGTTACATGGAAGCATTACCTGCCAGAGTCTTGAAAAGACTCGATCAACCGATAAAAAGACCAACAATTACCCAAAATAAATATTTATAACCTGTCATGACAACCACAACACTACAACATAGCTTGACATTAGTTTAGTTATTGGAAAAAATAAAAACTACGGAAAGTGGGTTTAAAATTTGTATAAATAAAGCATTTTTTACCATTTTACCATTTCATTTTCACCAATTAAACTAAAATTAACCCAAAATTGGAAAAACCCTTAAAAATTCACTTGGAGATTGCAGGATCTTGGAGCACTGAAATCACGAACCGTCTGGACCAAGTAGGTGCTCATCACATTCTCTTCATTTTCATCCTTTCTATTTTAAATTTTTGTGAAAATTTGAGGGTTATCCCTCCCTTTTTCTTCACGAGTCTATGCATATGAGGGTTTCCTCAAAGTGAGATGTAGATGTCCATGCTTGGTAGAAACACTAGGTGCAAATATTCGTTCCTATTATAAAAAAGAGTCACGAATTCTCGTAACTACTTTGAAAAATAAAAGACTAACTCTCTTTTTCTTTGAATTTTTGGGCAGGATGTTTGTTCACTGGAGGGAACGTGAGCACGAGGAAGTGGATCGGGCCATATTTGATGAAAATGATGCCAAAAATTCTCTCTGACAATGTGCATGTACAATTTTCTCCAAATTGGTGGCATGAGAGCACAAAAAATATTGCTAAACCTTCTCATTGTCTACTGGCACCCTGAAGCAAAATCATTTATGCTTGGTGGGAAGTCCTTGATCATCACAGTTGAGGACATTTAATTTATCACTATTTGTTCGATAGAGGTGAAGTGCCCAACTTCAGAACCCATGGAGGAGGTGGCCGAACCATCAATGACAATATCAATGAGTACTACGAAGATGGCGCAGAGAAAACATGCTCACAAGTGCCTATGAAGAAAATGACTAACCTGAGTTTGAAAGTGATATTATACACCATAGTTTGCATCATGGGGTCAAACTCTTTGCATCTATCTTCACAGTCTTCAATGAAACATGATGTTGAGTGTTTGAGCCTATGATATTTGAATGGAGTTCCACCATGCTCTCATGCATGAAGACTCAACTTACATACTGCAAGTTGTGGAAAACCAAAACACTTTGGGTTTGGTAACGTCCTTTGTACATTATTCTTTGAGATGGTGCTGACGATGAGCCCAATGAATTATTTTCGAGTACACTTACAACCATGGCCTTCCATGGTATGATGGATCGAGTTTTTGGCCCATCTAGGAGGAGGACAATTGTCCAAACCATTTGATTAATGACTTATTCACTTGGTGGGAGCGTCAGGTCCCATTTATCGAGGAATATCCATATGTCGAGATCAACTATACCAATGGTCCTCATGTCATAATTCCTCCTGGTGATGAGCTTGAGGACATAGGTAATTTTTATATTTCATGTTATTTAATTTTTATTTTTTGATAATATATTATATGTACATATGAAATCATTCTATCTTTTTGGTGAGATCCATAGTATTAGCACATGCTCCTTCAAATGTGAAGATAGAGCACCGACGAGACAAAAAAGAATTCCAAGGCACAATCATTGGGGGAGGGAGGAGTCCGAGCCTAGTGAGGATGCGATATGGTCTTTATGGAGCATGGGCAAGAACCTGGAGGCCCTGACACATTCCATTCCCATGGCCACTATAGATGACTTGCCTATAGGGATGCATCGTCATGTAGTAGCAGTACCTCAGACATGGGTTTGTATTTTTCGACGTCTAGCGAACACCGTACTTTTCTATGATAGGGTTCACCGGCCTTAAGACTAGACTATTATGTGTTGAGAACACCATTTTGTACTGATATATATTCGGGTCTAGTAGCCCAAATTTTGTATTATGGTCCTATTTTTGGATATATATATATATATATATATATATATATATATATTTGTGCATTATTTTTGTATTTTTACTTGCAAATGATAAATATTTACATGTGTGAAATGTGTGCTTATGTGATTAATGAGGCAAATTCCAATATAAAATATAATTAGCGTAGACATCAACTACTAGATTAGCGTGCCTAGGAACATGCTCCAAAGTAATGAGTTCAAATGATCGTTCTAAAAGATGTACCCTAAGGAAACAATGCAATAATATCAAATCGTAGACTCGGTAAAGACCATTCAACTATAAGACCAACAACTGAGAATTTGAAAACACGTGAAGGCATCGAATGCCATGTGAAAAAGCATTTCGTAAAAGATCAATAATGATGCTATATTAAACAACATTGTTGTTTGTTGATCCAAGACACACACCTCCAACAAACACTATATGGTTGGTAGGTGAATAAATCACCCAAGCCGCATAATCCAATTTCCAAGAATGGTGAATGCCACCATCTGCATATGCAATATAAATTGACGATTCCTCGAGCATCTGCTACACAAAAAATGCACAATCACTAGCAAGAAAAAATGTGAAACTTCAAAGTAAAGTTATGTACAAAAATAAACACTATTTACAAATAGACTAGTACTCGATCCGTGGGGCTCAAGTGTAGCAATTTTTAAGGTAGAGCCCATTTCTAGGCTCCGACAACACATTCCCCTCATAATCTACTAGCTCATAAGACCATTTTTCCAATACATGTTGCATGATATATGGACCGTACCATAAGGGGTTGAAATTTCCTATCTCCATGGCATCCTTGTCTTGGTCATAAACCAAGACATTTCTCCTTTTAAGAACACCCTAGGATGAACATACTTGTCATACTAAGACTTGAATATTTTCTTATGTGATTCATTTTCTATTGCTACATCTCGATGTTTCTCATCGAGTTGTTCAAGGTAAACAAGACATTCTTTGAGCTGAGTCATATCCGAGAGGAGCTCAACAACGATTTTTAGCGAAGGGATTTAACACTCAATAGGAAAGACTACTTCAACTCCATGGATGAGCTGAAAATGAGAGAATCCTATTGCAGTCTTAATTGAGGTTTGGTAAGCCCATAATGGAGGCTATAAAATCAAATTCCAATTCGATTTGGTTGATTTGACCATCCTTCTCAATATCATTTTTAAGGATTTGTTAACGGCTTCAACCTAACCATTAGCCTGAGGATAGTAGGGAGATGAGTGCTCCTGTCTAAAACCCAGTTTTGATGCTAAATATGACATCATGCAGTTATAAAAGTGACTACCATGGTTAGTGACAATCTCTCTCGGAACCCTAAACCTAACAATAACCATATTGAAAATGAAAAGTGCAGTGATTTAACCATCATTCGCAAATGTCAGCATGGATTCAACCCACTTAGTGAAGTAGTCCACAACCACTATGATGTAATGATGCCCCCTAGATGAAGCTGGGTGGCATGTCATAAGATATACCCCCCACTTAGTGAAGGGCCCAGTGGTAATGGCGGGAAACATGGGAGTAGGGTGCGTGCGCATATTATTTGTAAAAACTTGACAAGGATGGCATTTCTTGACTGCCTCAATACAATCCTTAAATATCGTAGGCCAGAAATAACCGGTGCACAAAATATTTTGGGTTGTTTCCAACCTTAATAGATGAATGCGACATGCTCCACCATGACAATCATTTAATACTACTTCTGCCTCTTCACAAGTGAGGCAACAATGAAGGATCGAGTCTACCTCTCATCGATACAATATGTCGGTGATAATGAGATAGTTTTTATCGATATGGCGAATCCATTGTCACTCATGTTGTGAATAATGCGAGGGAAACTTCAAAGTCTAGAGATATAAGAAATATATCTTCGTACCAAGGGTCAGACAAAGAGATGAGGAAAATGTGCTCATTAGGGAATGAGTCGATGACTTCACCCTCCTCATTCTCAATCGAAAACTCCCACATTAATTTGGTGAAGACCAATGATTTCTTAGATTTCACTAAGGCAAAATCCAAGTCAAATTCTTGAATCACCACAATCCATTTGTTGTACTTCCCGCCGTCAATTCATTGAGTCAAAACATATTGAAATGGATTGTAACACCTCGAGTTTTGAGCCTCATATTAAATAATGTATTTTGTTAATCCATGAAAGGCTAGAGTGCCCAAACAATTAAAAGAGGCCAACGTGTCTAAGAAATGTAATATTTGATCATTATTAATAATTAATACATCACTAGATGCTAGACGAACAAGGAAAAGAGTTATAGGGGGTTGTGATTCCATAAGAGAGGGGGCTTGAGGGGATAAGTATTTATTTTATATTTTATTTACCCATTTTTTGTTTTAATGGAGAATAACAGTTACATGAGCTTCTTGGAGAGAAGGCCAAGTGGTTCCTTAATTCCAAGAATTGCATAAACCCATGTTTGGTTTGTGGTGGGGGTTGTTTCTTCACTCATTCACTCACTCACTCATTGCTTGTTGCTCACACCTTTCATTATGTTATCTCTCCATTCACTCTTTCACCCACTCGTCTTTCCTCATTCGAGTTTGGCTTGGGAAGGGAAAACGAATTGTTGAAGAGGAGCCATGGTTTTGTTGGCTGAAAAGGCTGCTAGTGTATTCCAGCCATGAATTAAGACTTGCATGGCTGAGATGCTTTGGCGTGTGTTCAAATTTGATCACAACTATGAATCTTGAGAGTCCCAACATGGAGATTCTGGACCAGCTGCATTGGAGCCCTGGAAGGAGATGGACAACCTGAGGGATTGCGTGGCAGAGAAGGGGGTCCATTCTCTTGGGTTGTGTAGGCTAGGTAGAAGAGAGCTTGAGTACTTTGGATTTCCGTGGGTGCTAAAAATCCCATGATATCTTGAGTTCTTACTATTTTGAGAAGCCGAGTGACACTTTAGAACCGTTCTTGTGGATTCATAGCCCTGGCTCGGGGGTGACATTGCTGTTGAGAATTGGAACAACAATGTCTACGGTTGGGTGGAACGTCCTTGGTCTGCAACTAGTTGGTGATTCATTTTATTAAAGATAAGTGCTCTCTGTCATGGTTTTATTTACTTGTGTATTTATTCCGCTGTGTATTTATTTATCTATGAATTTCATATCCATAGTATGCATGCTTGCTGGTTATTGTTCTGTATGAAAAATGGTTCATTTCTTTTATGTTGTTGCATTGATCCGGATTATTTTGAGAATGACATGAAGGAAAAAATATAACCAAGATATAACAATGAAATACACAAAAATATAGAAGAGAACACAAAAATACAGTGAAACCCAACTTCTATTACTGAATAAGATAGAAAACCATTGTAGAACACAAACTGGAAAAATGGGGTAGCTTATCTCTAGGAAGAAAGAGATGTTGGCTATGCTTCATTCACAAGAAGCTTTACGTCACACTCCATTGCATGCTTAAAGGGCCTCCTTCACCTCAATTATATATGAGAGAGTGAGAGGAAAATAATTCCCATGATGCATGTGGGATAAATTGGACTAAGTTTATAAAATGTCATAGGCATGTAAAATACTAAAACTTCCCAAGTGGTCACCCATCCCAGTACTACTCTAGGTCGAGCGCACATAACTGTGGAGTTCTAATGGGATTCGATGAATTAACACTAAGTTGTATGCATGTACATAAGACCATTACATGATGTATGTAATTAACAAATGAAGATGACATTACATTCTATTCCCCATCAAAAGGGTGAATGTTATGGTTTATTAAAACCATAGGCTCAAAATGGTGATTCAGTGGAAAATGTGGATGGCCACTGAGATACATTTGGATCATTACTCCCCCCTTAGGAAGCAATGGTCTCCATTGCGTCAAGTTCCCTTGAGAGACAGGGAGACGTCTGCTGAATCTGAAGCTTGGTGCACTACTTTCCTTGCTGAAGAAGCTGTCCTGCTTAGCTTGTTGAAGGCTGTCATGAACCTGTTGCTGGAGTGGTTGAATCCATTCAACCAATCTAGTTTCATGATCTACCTGAGTGTGGGACGACTCTATCGGTGAAGATGAAACATGAAGAGTATGAAGGGTTCTGTTATAACCTTGCTTGACTGGGCAGTGTGGAGGCACCCCTGTAGGTGTAACAAGAATATCTTGGTACTCTTCTACAATCTTGTCGATCTGCTTTTGTTGGATAGAAAGGTCTTGCGCAGAGGCTGCAGTGCTTACAATGTCCTTCTATTCACCTTCTGATAGGATTGTGAAGAGGCTAAACTTTGCAGTATGAGAGATTACTTTGTGGCATTGTTTTGGTGGGAAAATAGTTGAAACCACCTCTGGTATCCTGTATAGTTGACCCCCAGAGTAACAATGACGCTACGGGGTCGAGACTCATAAATAGAATGACGCCTCCACATATATGGTTGGCCTAATAGAACATCACATACTTCTAGTGGAGCAACATCACATAATATCTCATCCTTGAAGGGATTGATGTCATAGGATAGGCAACATTGTTGGATGACACGAAGATATTGACCTTGGTGAAGCCACCCGATGTTGTATGGTTGCGGGTGTGGTGTTGTTGGAAAATTCAACTGCTTGAAAACCTCTGTTGAGATGATGTTCTTTTGGCTTCCGCTGTCAACAATAAAATGTAGTGGGGTCGCCTTCACCCACATTTGTGAATGGAAGAGTCGCTCCCCCTCCTCAGGCTCCTCTTCTGGTTGGATTTTTGTAGTTTCCACAATACGAATAGGTTCTGCATCAATGATCTGTCTCCTTTTATCATTTTATAAATCAGGGTCCAAGTCGGGGTTTGGATATTTATCTTTGAGCTCGGACACCAATGATTGTATTGAGTGGCATTCATCAATGTTATGCCAAGGGATGTTGTGGAACTCACACCACTTTCCGTGTCTTTATTAGACTTCCCGTTACCCTTCTTTTCCTGCATCTGGGACTGGCTCTCTTGAGGTTGACCTTCCTTGCTCTTTCCACGCTTCTCCCACTTACTCTGTTGTTTGAATTTCTTCTCAATTTCGACTTCATATCGATAAAAAACTCCTAGTGAGGAGATGTTCAAGAAATCCATCTATGTTTGGATGTAACTGTGTAGACCACTATGATACTTCAAAACTAGGTGCTGCTTAGAGTCTTTGATACCCAACTTTGAGCACAAGGTATGAAATATGTTGCTGTACTCTGACACCGTTTGGTCTCTTTTCTGACGTAGAGTTGTCCATCTCATGTATTGGTCATCATAGTTTTTGACATGGAAGAACTCCTCCTTTAGGGAATCTTCAAAGGTCGCCCAAGTGGGTTCTCTCCCAAATAGTGTAGATTCATCCTTGGTGTACCTCTCCCAATAAACTTCCCACCAAGATCTAACATGGGGAAGGGATTTAAGGAGTGCGAAGGTGATCTTTTCACTCTCGATTTTTTTTGGACAGAGTAATAACCTTCTAGCAGATTCAACCATTTTTCTAGAGCATATGCATCTATCTGACCTTCAAATAAGGGGATATCAAAATTGACTTGTACCTTGAAGGGTGTTGCACTTGAGAAATAGTTGCTTGTTGAATATGCCTTAGCTGCCGCCATCAATAGTCTTTGAAGGATCTGAACAAAGTTGTCCATCATCTCGTTCCTTTGTCGCACAGGGGCATCCTCGAGCAATGTCTTGAAAGGATCTCCTACTCCGTCATCTCTCTTTTCTTCCACAATTGGAGGCCACCTGGGATAGCGAGAGTGGTTTTCCTCAAGCGAAACTAGCTCAAGACCCAAATATCTATACCCTGACTTCATCGGGGACCTGCTCTGACAAATGACAAGGAACAAACAAATATGATACCACTGATCTAAATTATTTTGAAAACAACATGAAGGAAAAAATATAACCGAGATATAACAATGAAATATACAAAAATATAGAAGAGAACATAGAAATACAGTGAAACCCAACTTCTATTACTGAATAAGATAGAAAAACACTGTAGACCACAAAATGGAAAAATGGGGTAGCTTATCTCTAAGAAGAAAGAGATGTTCACTACGCTTCATTCACAAGAAGATTTACATCACACTCCATATCATGCTTAAAGGGCCTCCTTCACCTCAATTATATATGAGAGAGTGAGAGGAGAACGATTCCCATGATGCATGCAGGATAAATTGGACTAAGTTTATAAAATGTCAAAGGCATGTAAAATACTATAACTTCCTGGGCGGTCACCCATCCCAATACTACTCTATCTTGAGCGTGATTAACTGTGAAGTTCTAATGGGATCCGATGCATTAACGCTAAGTTGTATGCATGTACATAAGACCATTACATGATGTATGCAATTAACAAATGAAGATGACATTACATTCTATTCCCCATCAAAAGGGTGAATGTTATGGTTTATCAAAACCACAGGCTCAAAATGGTGATTCAGTGGAAAAGGTGGATGGCCACCGAGATCCATCTGGATCAAGCATGAATTCTTGATCTATGCATGTGAATACTTCATGCATCTTTATTAATTAAAATTTAGATCGAAAGTCGAAAGAATTCCAGAAGTGGGCTTGAAGTGGCGTGCCCGACCTGTGGGTGGCTGGGTATGTTACATATTCGTATCAGAGCTTCAAGTTGAAACACTGGACTGGTATGGGCCATAACTGCTAGACATGGTATTATGGTTAAGAATAATATGTCTTCAAAATCTTAAATATCAGGAGAGATAGCATTTTAGAGATCGCACAAAAGCCAGAGCATTGTGCAAACATATATCCTTTGCAAAGGATAGTATAATCGTGACCATTCCCTTTTGAATTTAGGAGAAATAACCACCATGGAATCAAGGAGATATGGATTGTTAGATCAGAAGAAGGGTGAATGAGGACCATCAGATACAGGTGAAACTAAAGGTTGGGAGATATTAAGTCACATATGTCGGATCGAACCTGTCGATCATCAGTCGTTGATCGAAGCTGAGCAAGAGATGGAAAACTCCAGAAATTTACCACTTCAACGATTTTTGGGAGACATGGCAGAAGCGTAAAAATGGCCGAAGTCGAAAAGTCTCGCCGAACGTCCTATCTGATAGGTGGCTCGAGTGAAATCTCAACAGTTAGTTAGGGTCCTTCAACGTTGACCACTTCGGGAAGTTTAAATCCAGGAGAATCAAACCCTTTTAGAATTGCTATAACCCAGAGTCCTGAAGTTCCAAAGTACCGAAGTCCCATCAACTGTTATATCGAGGGAAGGGATTCAGAATTAATGTTGACCATCGGATCTAGCATTGGTGGAAGGATAGAGAAGTTTTAGAGCTTCGAAACTTCGCCACTCTGATGATTACTAGAAAATGGGCAAAGCCTTGAAGTGCCGAAGGCCTGAAGTGCCGAAACAATGAAGTGTAAAGGCGCTGTTGTGAAATCGCACAGGACGTCAGATTTGGGGGAGAGAATGTGGATCGTCCATTTGATGGATGACACATCATAGGCCAAGGGGCAGGGGTGCAATGTGGGGACACATGTCATCCAGATTCAATACCTTTTGGACCCGACTCTACTCATTTTTGAGTGACATGTGGCATGTATGCCATGGGTCCACGTCACCATTGGTGACATCAACATGCCATGTCATCTCCGAGAGTATGGCCTCTGGGGGTGTCGAACGTATTTAACAACAAATTGTCAAAGACCAAAGTCACAAACTCATGTAGATCGTTGATCTAAGGTCCCTTCGGGACCTCTCTCAACTTTTAGATCGAGCAATGGAAGGATGGTGTAAGCACTTCAACGGGTATCACTCCGGGGAGTTGAAAAAATCGAAGTTGAAATGTTCTGGAGTCCTAGATCACCGAAGTCCCGAAATGATTAAGGACCGTCCTTCCCAACGCTTTATTAAGTCTTAGCCGTCAGATTAAATAGTGGAAGGATAGGTTAAGTACTTCGATGTGAGGAGTAGAATGATGCGGGAGTGGAAATGTCTCGGAGTCCCGGGCTAACGAAGTCCCAAATTATAAAGGCTGTCCATCTCAACATTTAATTAAGTCATGAACGTCGACTCGTTGAAGCCTCTAGATGAGCTGGGATCATCTAGTCGACGAGAGATCAAATCTCGATTGTCTGATATGCTAGTAGATTTATTGGAAGGGCTTCGACGAAGTTTAACTCCAGGAGAAATAGGATATGGAAAAGGGAGAGTAGACGAAGGCTGAAGTCTTGAGAAAAAGGTAATGAAGGTCAATTCTAGGAAAACAAGGATCCGAAAGTGACTAAACCCTCGAACATTGTGTTCGAGCAAGATCCTCTGTAGAAGAATACAAAGGAAGGCACTAAAGAATGAACAAGCCTATGGTTTCGAGTTGTGGCCACATGGAAAGAAGTTTGAAGGAAGCACCTGTGCATAATTCAAATTTTGTACCAGTTAAAGGAGCTATGGAATATTTCGACAAGATCTGATTGAAAAGAAAAAGAAAAGGGGCTAAAAGTGATTTTTTTTCGGGAATCCATAACTTTCAGCTCAGATATAGAATTGGGGAAAGATTACAGTCTTTGGAAATATGATTCAGAGAAGGATAACATGGAATTGTTATAATATGTAGAATGATAATATGTTCTTCATAAATTGAGAAGAAAAATGACCTGTAGCATTGTTGGTGATTTGTTTTTATATGCATAATTCTAACAAAATGGTTGCTTTCACAATTTGGAGAATTAAGGGGGTTTAAACATATCATTTCTGAATTCATATTCAAGAAATGGAAGAAGGAGAGGGATATTCTAACCATTATAAAGAGGCATGAGGTCATAATATCAGTGTTGGTAATGCAGAGATGAAATCCAATGAACACCAGGCCAGAGGGGAACAAGAAACATTGATAGAGACTGTGAGAATATTGAAAATAGAAGTGCAAAGTTACAAAGCAGACAATGAGAGACTGATAAGAGAAAAAAATCAGATAAATTCTCAAGTTATGAAAAACTTAAATCAATTGTAGAGGAAAACAAAGAATGGATGAAACTCAAAACACGAAGAAGAGGGAAGATGCCATGAAAGAAAATATGACCGCATAAGAACTGGTTATTCAAGAAGTGCTAGAAGAACTCATAGGCATCACTCACCTCCCTATTCAACAAGGAAATTTTATGCATATGAAGATTCCATAAGTAGCCCAGAGATGCCTCCTATTAGGCACCAAAGAAGAATACATGATTTGCACAGTTTGCAAGGAGAGTTGAGGAAGGTTAATCCACCATCCTTTGATGGTGAAAGAGAAAGGGAAGATGATGTTTATGCATGGTTTCTTGGAATCAGGAGGTATTTTCAATTGCATGACTACTCATCCAACCTAGAAGCAAAAATTGCCACATACGATTTACATGGGAAAATTGATATGTGATGGGATCAACTGAAGCAAGTTGAGCACATTAATGAGAATAGGATCACTTGGAAGTAGTTCAAGAAATATTTTCAGGAGTACCTTTTAGAGAACTTTTAGGACAATAAAATGCAGGAGTTCTTTGAACTTAGGCTGGGAATCATGACCATGACAGAGTATGAAAAGAAGTTCGAGGGGCTGCTAAAGTATGTGGGGTTTATAAAAGATGAGAAAGTGAAAGTACATAGTTTTTTAAGTGACTTACCATCCTTTTATAAAGAGAATATTCAATATGATGAACCTAGGACTTTGATTGAGACAATCAAGAAGGCTAAGTACATGTATGAGCAAGGAAAGGGTAGAGAGCCCATGAAAAGATCTTGGAAGGATAAGAAGATGGAGAAATCTGATCAGAGGAGGAAGGGATTCAAACCTCCTTTCAATAGAAATAACCCTAATAAAAATCATCGAGACCAGTATGCTAAGGATGAATCCAAGAGAGAAGACTCCTTGGGAAAAAGGGGAATACCACCAATCCAATGTTGGGGATTCAAAGAAGATCACTTGTACAAGGATTTCCCTCAAAGAAAGGATGAAGTGAAGACCATGCACAACATCCAAGATGCTACAACAACAAAATACATGGGAAGAATTTATGCATCCTTAGATGATCATCAAGCAAAGTACCAATCCAATATGATTGAGGTGGAAGGTAGAGACAGAGGAAGGATTTCAGGTCTAACCAATGCGAATATTGGACACAAAAGTAAAAATGCTCTGGAATCGAGTTATAGAGTTGGTAAAAGTCCAGTGGACCTGCTATGGTCCTGAAGATGCTAATTGGGAGCATGAGGATGCCATGCAGGAAGAGTGCCCATAATTTTTTGAATAAATTTTGTAATTTTGTTTCTGTTTTGTATATGCACTGAGGACAGTGCCAAAATAAGGGGGAGGGGATGTAACACCCCGGGTTTTGAGCCCCATATTAAATAATGTATTTTGTTAATCCATGAAAGTACATAGTGCCCAAACAATTGAAAGAGGTCAGTATGCCTAGAAAATGTAATGTTTGATCATTAATAATAATAAATACATCATTGGCTACTAGACGAACAAGGACAAGAGTTAGAGGGGGATATGATTCCACAAGAGAGGGGGCTTGAGGGGATAAGTATTTATTTTATATTTTGTTTACCCATTTTTGTTTTAATGGAGAATAACATTTACATGAGATTCTTGGGGGGAAGGCCAAATGGTTCCTTAATTCCAAGAATTGCATAAACCCATCTTTGGTCTGTGGTGGGGGTTTCTTCTTCTTCACTCATTCAATCACTCACTCATTGATCATTGCTCAGACATTTCATTTTTTTCTCTCTCCATTCACTCTTTCACCCACTCATCTTTCCTCATTCACGTTTGGCTTGGGAAGGGAAAATAGATTGTTTAAGAGGATCCATGGTTTTGTTGGCTGAAAAGACTACTAGTGTATTCAAACCATGAATTAAGGCTTGCATGGTTGCGATTCTTTGGCATGTGTTCAAATTTTCTCACAACTGCGAATCCTGAGAGTCCCAACATGGAGATTCTGGACCAGTTGCACTAGAGCTCTGGAAGGAGATGGACAACTTGAGGGACTGCGTGGCAGAGAAGGGGGTCCATTCTCTTGGGTTGTGCAGGCTGGGTAGAAGAGAGATGATATACTTTGGATTGCTATGGGTGCTAAAAATCCTATGAGAGATTGAGTGCTGACTCATTTGGGAAGTTGAGTGACACTCTAGAACCATCCTTGTGGATTCATAGCCCTAGCTTGGGGGTGACATTGCTGTTGAGACTTGGAACAACAATGCATATGGTTGGGTGGAACGTCCTTGGTTTGCAGCCAGTTGGTGATTCATTTTATTAAAGATAAGTTCTATATGTTATGGTTTTATCTACTTGTGTATTTATTCTGCTGTGTATTTATTTATCTATGAATTTTGTATCCATAGTATGCATGCTTGCTGGTTATTGTTGTGTATGACATATGGTTCATTTATTTTATGTTGTAGCATGGATTCTTGATCAATGTGTTGTATCCTTTTCGCCAATTGAAAGAGAAAAAGAGGGACACTTGCAAGTCGAGTTGGGTCTGCTGAACAGGGTAGAAGTTAGTGTATGAATCAAATGACTCAATCACATGAAATAAACAAACAACTAAAGAAACAAAACTAAAGTGCATAAGGAAATTATAACCAAAATCAATCAAACACTTGACCAATATTCATGCCACCAATGGATAAATTATATTAGTGGGCAAACACCAAAGATAAAGGGAGACTTAAGGATCCCCTCTTCCTCCAAGGGAGGGCTCTTGAGTCCCCTATGTGAGATATCTTCTTACAAATGAAAAACTAGAAAGTAAATGGTGAAGAAATCCAAGCTTATTCCCTCAAGAGGTGAGGTGAATAGCTTAATGAAATGATGCTAGTATGCTCCAAGAAGGACAGAGGTTCCTTGTAGGAGAATAAAGGCAACATAACAATACAATGAGATTCTTGAATTCATAGTGCACCCATGGCCTCTTTTTATAGCAAATCTTTGAGGCATTATCCAACCGGTCTTTAGTGTGAAAAATGGGCCCTTTAGAGAACCCTTAGGCCTTTGACTAGCCCACCACTCAGATTTGAGGGTAAAATTAGCTTGGGAGATGAACTATAAGTGGGTGAGGGGTCGAAAATAACCATAAATGCACTGTTCACAGGAATGCACAACTTTTGTCGCACACAATCGCACATCGGGCACATGTGCGCTCTTTTGTCTTTTTTGGCCTGCGCACATGCGAGCGCTTCCTGTATTGTTTCTACACATGTTAATTTTATAACTAGTTGTATAGTTTTTTCCCTTTGGAAATGAATTTTTTGGGCCATGAATGAACTAATAGGTGTTTGGAGATGCCGGATTCCTGTGACCATTTTCAGACTAAATTTCAGTGATAACAGATGCCCCCTGATGTGTGAGGTTAGGAGCATACGTATAGCCGAAATAAATCAATGTTTCTTCTACTGAGAGTACCATTTTAAGGAGGAGTGCTGAGAGGAATTGCAAGAGCGACCCATCGGAGAGAGAGGGGAAACTGTGGGACCCAAACCTTTCTCTAGGTGTGGGAAAAATAAAAACTATATATAGATGAGGCGGGCATGCCCCATGCTTGTGTTATGTAACTCAAATGTGTAAGACAATAATTGAAGATGTATGATGATGTAGATAACTGCAGCGCCCTCCGGGGTGGTTTGATAATGGAAGATGAAAATTTTGATGGTGAACATACTCTGAAAAGAGGCGATGACACCTATAAGAAGTGTCGATGACTCGTAGGCATTGATGGCCTAGTAAGTTTCATAGGTCTTCGGCTAGTATAAAAAAACTGCAATAGTTGCAAAGTAAGACCCACCATAACATGAGATTGTGTTGAAGTCGAATGTTATGGGGGTCAAAGACAACAGGGAAAAATGATGGTTCTCTCTGTGCCATCCGAGACTCCTCATTGTAACAGTAATGAGAGTCAAGATACTGTCACCCTTCTGGGAACTGTGCTGATGTCGACAAAAAGGGAGACATGACTCCAAGAATAAAAGGGCTTCATGAAATCCACTAGAGTGAGATAAGGAATTGATGAGGTACATGGATGAAGTCAAGATGCAGTGAGACTCAAAAATGCCCTTGGTTGGGGATACATGTGAAGTATGAGTGGCAACAATCGTGAAACTGGATCGAGCGGTAGGGGGACAACTAGATGTGGGTTAAATTGTGCCAGAGGCATGACAAAGTGGACAAAATCATAGATCAGGGGTACATGGACTATGGGATACTTGGGGTTTTATGGATGATGTCAACAAGAGTAGAAGGTAATGAATGCCCCAACCAAGGGTGACACAGGTTTCTTTGTCGAAAAAAGAAGGTTGCTAAAGCGACCAAAAAAAGATATGTAAATGCTGGAAACAAAGGTTTTGTACAATTACTAAATGGATAAAGAATAGTTTGGGATAAGTGTGAAGATACAGAAATGGGTTCCCCAGTGCAAGATGGCTTGGCCTGTGAGGGTGGAAGTTGCGTGGAGAGTTGGTGGAGGGTGGGGGCCCCATAGGTGGGTTTCTGTTTGAGGTAAAATGAATGGAGATAAATCTACATATGGGAAAACTAATTGTGGATGAAATGGAGGGTTAATGATACTGCGGAGGTGCAGTCAAATGAGAACCGCGAGGAGATATCTTGGGAGTCCATTGGGAAAGCTAGCATAATGAGGAGAAGGAGTATGTGGATGATTCTCGAACATGCGTAAGACTATTGGGACTCCCATCCCTAGGGGGTGAAATAACCATGCGTGTCAAAGTGTCAAAGGGGACTATGAATAGGACAACTCATGTAGGGGAGAGTGCTACCGGGTGACAGTACTTGAGATGAAACGGAGGTGATAGTACTACAGAGTCGAATGTGAGGATCCTAAAGGCGAATGTCGGAGGGGGTGACATGGAGATGCAACTAGTATTCAGAGGGAATAACTACATGCCAATTTCGATCATATACTTGAAGGGGATGTGTTGATTTGTGATGACCAAGTACATGCACACATTAAAATCGAATACCCGATGTGAAAAATATCTGAAGATAAAGAACATATAACAATTATTTGATAATTTTGAACATGAGCATGTGTACCTGAATGTGACATGAGAAAAATGCTCCCCAGGGGCCTGGGATGGATGGTGACCTGGGGAATGCGACTGTGTAGGTGGCAAGATCCTGATCCCATGGCTGAAGATGGATCGAAAAACAGATATTCTCAGCTCCTGTAATTGAGTGTGGAAGTTTGGAAAAGGGGGCGATAGATAGCGGTCGGGCCCAAAATGCCACCTCATTTGTACTTGCGACTGTAGTGAGTTGATGAACAATTTTTAGAGGAGAATTGACGATTACAGGAGTTTGACCCGACCGATCTGGGATTTGTGAGAGCTAGGTTAGTGGTCTCATCCTCCTGCATATTAGTTAGGGTTTACTTTCTGAGAAGGGTCGTACAAATGGCCATACTAGGGAATTTTGTAGGGGTGGGCCCACTAGTGCATGAGAGAGGGAAGAATACTTGCGCTGAGATGCGCGTGTATAATTCCCTCTCCCATGCATGATGTGTGGCTGTGTGGAAAATAGCTGCACAGGGTGGCACGCGAGTGGAGAAAATAGGTGTGCATTGGGTGCATGTTTGTTCAAAATACAACTGCGCACTGTGCACAGCTATGACTTTGATAGCTGCACATTAGTGTGCAACTGTGGAGAGAATAGGTGCACATTGATGCACACCTGTGGGTGGTACAGACGCACATTGGATGCACATCTTTTTCTTCAACTGCTGCACATTGTGCACAACAGTGCGAAGAACAAGAACACATGTGCGTGCACCTGTGGGGATAAAAACTGCGCACTGGAGGCAAAGCTGGGTGGTGAAAAAAAACTAATATTTTTTGGAGATATTTTTAAATAATGATGATGGTTGAGAAAGTGTTTTTGTGTGTGAGTGTAGGTGATCAATGTAGGATGTCAATCCATTGGAGAGAGTGGGACTGGGAGTGCCTCAGGGAGACGGTGAGAGATGAGATGGGCATCCGGGGACTTCTGGAAGCCTGTGGGTTGTTGAATTTCTTCGACTTCCCTCTGATACGGGCACATGAGTAACTATTACAATTTTTTATTTCGATGTGGGACATTGATCTGCAGTGTTTCATTATGAGAGGGGAGCAATTGACATTCTATGCTAGAGAGGATGTCTATTTCTTGACAGGGCTCCCTTTTCAGGGAATGGCCCTACCTGCTGATCCCCAGTTGCCAGCAGGTGTCCACTTGGCGGATGTGGTGTGAAGGTACTGTTTGGGTCCGAACATTATGTAATGTTTGGTGGTCCATATTGAGGCGATGGATGATTTGCTGCATCAATGCATCACTTCTATGATTGTGAGGATCTATGGGTCCTTGGCGACGCAATAGATCAGTGGTGGTCAACTGGACATCATGCAAAGAGTGTTGGATGGGGACTTCTTCACATGGGGGTTGTTGTTGCACGCTAAGATGATTGGGAAGATCAACTAGTGTCAGATTTCCGACTCAGGTGATTTTTCCTTTGGATCTATGTTGGTGGCGTGGTTTTTGGAGAGGGTTCCCATGTTGCGCCCTAGAGTATTGTTGCCGGCGGCCGAGGCACGAGAGCCACGACTGATGGGGTGGGTGTTGAATATTGAAAATGTCAACATAATTTCTCCCGCAAAGTGTTGCTAAAGCCTATTATTATATAAGACTAAATAATTCTAGTAGGTGGGACCCCTTTGAACTTTTGAAAATCAGGTCTCATCATTTTCAATGTTATGATGATGTGCTACAAATTTTTACTTGAGTGTTGAAAAGATGGTTGTCATTGATATCAATTAAGATTTGATCTGTCGTTCCTTCATGATACTACATCCTGCTATTCATTTATGACATTTGTTCTTCTTGCACCTGTACAACAAAAATATTAGTAAAAATTGCAGAAGGGCATTTTGAGGAGAAGTAAAAACTGTATCTAAGAAAAAAAGGGGAAAAAAAACATAGCTCTGCAATACTATATAAATGAAATACTTGTTGATAGTGGTTAAGTCCTAACTAACAAGAAAATGGAATTTAAAAAAAAATGATAATTTTGACATGCATGTCGTGGAAGTTTTGGTGGCGCATTCTTGGCAAGTGATAATACATGGGTTATACATTGATTGATGCAATTGGTAGTCGATATGAATATGTTATAAACCTTGGTGGCTTATGGAAGTAATGGCTTTGCAATTTTTTATGGTGGTTTTTCTATTGGTGATGATTCTGTTGTATAGTGTTCAAGCGATTCATTTAATTATAGCATGGGTGGCGCATGTGGCAAGGTAACGAAACAAATGGCTGAGTGTGGAACTTGGATTATGCTATGGTTTAATGAGTTTATATTCTCAATGCATTGGTTGATTAATGATGTTAATGAAGGCTCGTTGGCATGTACTATGGAGTAAATGTTATATGGGTGGAGGCAAAGTGCATTTACTGCACGTTACCTTTACCCTTCTCGTTGGCTGCCACCCTCATCAGACTATTGTTTGATCTGGATGTTGTGCTCACGCTCCAGATTTTTAGCAGGGTGAAACCACTCGACCGCTTCTTGTCTTAAGGTTTTCGATTGATAGGTATGTCTCTTTTGGCCATTCTTGACTTCACTTTGTTTATGAAATGTTTTTGACTTAGTTGTATGGGTTTGTGTTGTCCTGAGTGTTGCAACTATGTGGTTTCATATTTGAATGGAAAATCAATGGTTCTGCGTAAAATTTTTGTGAGTTTATCAGAGTTGGTGGTCTTCATGGGTGATAGTTTTGTTACCACTACATTTTTTCAAGGGTTTTTCTTTAAAAGGCTGACTGGCTGATTGTCTTCACGGTTCCTGGGTTTAATTAGAACCCTGTTCAACTCTATCAAGGAAATGCCTCCTGTTCGTGAGCATCATGGTCCTCCTTGAGCGCGTGCCTTTAGCCCCGAAGTTCCACCATAGTCGGTGCCCCCTCCCTCCTGTGATGGCTACTGTGCAAACCCTTAAACCCTCCAGACTGGAGCTGCATAAGAAGTCTTTCGAGCATGCTAATATTATTGTGCCATGTTACTTCGAATGCGATCTCACCCGTTATTCGTATAGAAGTCGTGTTAGTATGGATTTTGGCCAATACCTCTTTGGAAATGGCGTGAGCCCTGTGTTGATTAAGGTTGGTTGTCATTGATGTCAACCCTTGAAGAACGACCCGTAGCACAAAGTTTTGGGTAATGGACCCAATAGTGTTTGATGCAAATATGACTCATTATTGTTTTGTCATGGTTGATAAGAAGTAAATATGGATGAACTCCAAAGTGGTCCCCTTATGGTGAAATCCCTCACGGGAAGACGCTTTGTGGAGTAA
>ML819481.1:46601-71266 GCA_009831015.1 Picea engelmannii
CTTCAAGTCAAAGGAAGGACTTTTTGAATGGTTGGTCATGCCCTTTGGTTTGACAAATGCTCCAACCACTTTCATGAGGATGATGGACGATATCCTGCGACCATTCACCAATAATTTTGTAGTGGTGTATCTGGATGACATTCCAATTTACAACAAGACTTGGGCCGAACACTTGCATCATATTCAACAGGTTCTGCACACCCTGTGACAGAACAAGCTATACACCAACCTGGAAAAATGCTCCTTCAGCATGGACAGGGTCCATTACCTGGGCTACATCATTGATTAGCATGGCGTACATGTGGATCCAACCAATATCCAAGTCATCTTTGACTGGCCAGCCCCACCAACACTCACTGAGCTTCAGAGCTTCTTGGGACTTGCTAATTTCTACCGCAGGTTCATGTTGGGTTTCTCCCATATTGCATGGTCCCTCAGCCAAATAAACAGGGGTGGTGGTAAGGAAAAATTTTCATGGGGCCGGTCCCAACAATAAGCGTTTGATGATTTGAAGCAACGCTTGTGCTCAGACCTAGTACTTTCACTACCAGACCTGCAACATCCCTTGGAGATCGAGATAGATGCTTCAGACTATGTTGTGGGCACCGTTCTCACTCAGCACGACCACCCCGTGGCCTATCATAGTGAGACACTGTCAGATACTGTCCGTAAGTACCCTAATTATGAAAAATAAATGTACTCCATTGTGCAAGCATGCCGCCAGTGGAGACATTACATTCTTGGGAAGGAGATAATCATCCACACTGATCATAAGCCACTGCAGTTCATGCAAACATAGGGAAAACTGCAGAATGACCACCATCAAAAGTGGTCCACATACTTGCAACAATTCCACCTCAACATCAAGTATAAAACATGAAGCACCAATCATGTCACTGATTGCCTCAACAGACCGCCAGTCGCGACACTCACCACGATGCTAGACTCTTGTGTCCATGAGACATCTGGATGGCCCCAACTCTATGAGACAGATCCTGACTTCACCACCACCTACCAAATGTTGGGTGCAAATGCAGTTGTTGATAATTTCCATCTCCAGGATGGGTTGTTGTGTCATCTGGGCCATATCTGTGTTCCTTCAAGTGAGCAAGTGAAGCTAATCTGGGAACCCCACTACAGTTGGGTGGCAGGACACTTCGGTGTCGAAAAGACAGTGACAATGCTACAAAAACATTTCTACTGGCCGAAACTTCGACAAGAGGTAGACAAGTATATCAGGTCCTGCACTGCCTGTGCTATTTCCAAACCGACCACTAAGAAACAGGGCCTGTACACCCCTCTTCCTACTCCTGACAGGCCATGGGAATCCATCTCAATGGACTACATGTCAGGTCTCCCATCCACCAAGTGGGGAAATGACTGTGTTTTTGTGGTTGTTGATCGCTTTTCTAAGATGGTGATTATGGTTGCCTTCAAGAAGAGCATCACAACAGAGGCCACTGCCAAGCTCTTCTTTGAACGATTCTGGGTACATTTTGGAATCCCACAAACCATTGTCTCAGATCGGGATAGTCAATTTCTCCGCACATTCTGGTCGAGCCTCTAGTCACTCCTGGACACCAAGCTCACCAAATCCACAACCGAGGTTGTAAATCGAATGATTGTGCATATCCTTCGCATGTATAAATCAAATAACCCTTGCACATGGGATGAGATCCTTCCCTATGTCCAGCATAGCTACAACCGAGCCTTGCATAGCTCAATCGACCACAACTCCTTTCAAGTGGGGTTGGGATTCCAACCATTGGGTCCCATAGATGTTGCACTTCCCCTTGCGGTCACCTCGACTGACTCATCTCCTGCTCCAACTGAAGCTGACAAAGTCACCCGGTTCATTGAGCGGATCCAACACATCCACCAACAGGTTCAGGATATCCTACAAAAGTCCAATGACAAGTACAAACAATGCCATGATCAACATCGGGTGTCGCATAAGTTTCAGGTGGGCGACAAAGTTTGGTTGCACTTGCAGAAAGAACGCCTTACAGGACCCCATCAAAAGCTTCACCCACTCCTTTATGGACCATGCACTATCACCAAGGCCATGGGGGATAATTCTTTTGAGCTCAACATTCCTCCTTTCCTTGGCCTGTACCCAGTGTTCAACGTGGATCTCCTTCGCCCTTATTTCCCACCATTATTGGACACCTTAGAAGTAGAAGAACAATTGACACCAAAAGAGCTCAACCTTGAATGAATACAACATGCATCCAATGATCAAATTATGGACATATAGATCAAGGGAACTCGACAACAAAGGATCCATCTTTATCGAGTCGTCAAAGTAGAGCAGCTCCTGCACCAAGGCAAGTGGCTCACCTGGGGCCAAATTCAGTAGAAATTTCCTCATCTAATGGGGGACCTCAACGCAATGGATACCATTGCTTCCTAAGGAGGGAGGATTAATCTAGATGGATATCGGTGGCTACCCACCTTTTCCAACTCGCTCAAAATAGTTTTCTGAAATTTTTGGCAATTTACTATTTTTAGCAGTTTTTACTTTCGAGGCCATTTTGAGGGCCTAAATGAAGGTTTTTCAGTATCGAGATCCTCAATGATATCTGAAGGCATGATTGAGCCCCCAAAATGAATCTTCTCAGTGGTACCTTTCCAATGGGCTATCACACACCTAAAATGGAGATCATATGCAAAAGTTATGACCCTGGGAAGTTGATGTACTAGCTTACCCAAACGGGGCCCACATGAATTTTGGTGCTTCATCTCCTAGGGTTAGGTTTTTGGATGTGTAGGATTTTTGACATTCTTTCTTATTGTAAAAATTCCTTCAGAGCCTCATTGTAACCTTCTTCTTGCGAATTCACTCTGCCGTCACATCTCTTCTCAGAGATAAGCCGCCACCATTCCAGCAAGCTTGTTTCCGCTGCATTTTACAGTTTCAGCTTATTTCATTATTCTATAGAAAACCAGTTTTACTGTATCTCTGTTATTTTGTGTTAAGCACCTGTTAATAATCTATATTCATTTCATTCTGCTCATAAAATCTGGATCAAATCTATTGAAAACAAATTTCCCCGTGGAGTCGCCAGTTTGTTGACAATTAAGAACGTCAACGTAATTTCGCCTGCAAAGTGTTGCTAAAGCCTATTATTATATAAGACTAAATAATGCTAGTAGGTGGGACCCCCTTGAACTTTTGAAAACCAGGTCTGATCATTTTCAATGTTATGATGATGTTCTACAAAGTTTTACTCGGTTTTTGAAAATATGGTTGTTAGTGATATTAGTTAAGCTTTGAGATGTCGTTCCTTCATGATACTACAACCTGCTATTCATTTATGACATTTGTTCTTCTTGCACATGTACAAAAAAAATATTAGTAAAAATTGCAGAAGGACATTTTGAGGAGAAGTAAAAACTGTATCTAAGAAAAAAAGGGGAAAACAAAACCTAGCTCCGCGATACTATATAAATGAAATACTTGTTGATAGTGGTTAAGTCCTAATTAACAAGAAAATGGCATTTTAAAAAAAATGTTAATTTTGACATGCATATCGTGGAAGTTTTGGTGGTGCATTCTTGGCAAGTGATAATACATGGGTTATGCGTTGATTGATGCAATTGGTAGCTGATATGCATATGTTATAAACCTTGTTGGCTTATGGAAGTAATGGCTTTGCAATTTTTTTATGGTGGTTGTGTTATTGGTGGTGATTCTGTTGTATAGTGGTCAAGTGATTCATTTGAATTATAGCATGGGTGGCACATGTGGCAAGGTAACGACACAAATGGTTGAGTGTGGAACTTCGATTATGCTATGGTTTAATGAGTTGATATTCTTGATGCATTGGTTTATTAATGGTGTTAATGAAGGCTCGTTGGCATGTGCTATGGAGTAAATGTGATATGGGTGGAGGCGACGTGCATTTACTGCACGTCACCTTTAGCCTTCCCGTTGGCTGCCACCCTCATCAGACTATTGTTTGATTTGGCTATTGTGCTCACGCTCTGGATTTTCAGCAGGGTGAAACTGCTCGACCGCTTCTCGTCTTAAGGTTTTCGATTGACATGTATGTATCTTTTGGCCATTCTTGACTTCACTCTAGTTATGGAATTTTTTTGGCTCAGTTTTATGGGTTTGTGTTTTCCTGAGCGTTGAAACTGTGTGGTTTCATATTTGAATGGAAAATCAATGGTTCTACGTAAAATTGTTGTGAGTTTATTAGAGTTGGTGGTCTTCCTGGGTGATAGTTTTTTTACCACTGCGTTTTGTCAAGGGTTTTTCTTTAAAAGGTTGACTGGATGATTGTCTTCACGGTTCCTAGGTTTAATTAGAACCCTGTTCAACTCTGTCAAGGAAATTCATCCTATTTGTGAGCATCGTGGTCCTCCTTGAGCGCGTGCCTTTAGCCCCGAAGTTCCACCATAGTCGATGCCCACCCTTAAATCCTCCAGATTGGAGCTTCATAAGAAGTCTGTCGAGCATGATAATATTATTGATGCATGTTAATTCGAATGTGGGCTCACCCGTTATTTGTATAACAGTCGTGTTAGTATGGATTTTGACCAATACCTCTGTGGAAATGGCGTTCAAAAGCGCACCTTGTTGTCAAAAATCAGTTTTTTTTTGTTATGAAAGGGCCTCTGTCGTTTCGTTTTGGTTCGTGAGTATACACTGTTATCACGCTTGTTTGGTCGACTGTTTTCCCTTACCACGGTGCCAAATTGTTGGTTATTATATAGCCGTTAGAGTGGGGCTTATGATGTTTGGATAATGGTTGGCTTTGGTCACAGGGGTTTGGTGTTGTTCACACATGTCGCGTCCTGTAGATGATTTTTTTTGAGAATTAGAAGATTGGATTGGATATTTCCACTGCATCGTTTGTTGTTGGGAGAATACACTTGAATGTTCGCGGCCTGGTCACTCACATGTGACTTAAGAAATAACTCAGAATGAGGTTTTCTGAGTTATATCGTGGTCATATATTGCTGTGTGGTTATGGGAATTATTACACTGTGAAATTCTCTCAGTTGTGCACCGCGTATAATATGGATGGCTTGTTTTGTATGCCCAATAATACCCCCTGAATTCTAAGTGCGTTGTCTTTTTGCAATTTGATCACTGTAGATGATAGTTGTGTGGGATGTTTGGCTCGGTTTTAAGTCGCACTGAGATACTTGTTTTACAGTGGCATGGTTACATGGTTTCAGAAATTTTCTCCTGCATAGCCTGTGTCTAAATGATGACTGTTGGTTATAGTCAATTGCCTTTCAGGCATGGCATGTGAGGTCTTGATTATTTTTATCTTTCTACTGCATATATATGTATGGGAATGAATATCATTACAGATCTTGATTGGACCTATTAACAAAAGTAGAGGCTTCATTATTATTTTTGGGAAACACTACTTTCAAATATAAACGTGGATTCGGGAAATGTATGGCAATGGTGGATATTATTGGTTACAGATTGAGTGTTGTTGTTGACTGTTATAACATACAAAATGTACAAATAAAAGGAACAAAACCTCTTACAAATTGTGTGAATTACTTTTGTTTTGTAACGACACTATGTTGGATATTAATGGATAGTGAAATTAAACAAATACATAGGAATTATTACTCAGTCATCTGATTGTTGGTCGATGCATATTTTTTTACTGCAAAATATGTTATGGATTGCTTGATTAATATCATGAACAATAAACGTTTGTTTTCCCCCTCATTATCTCGTTTTCCACTAATTATAAACCTCTCACATATCCCATATTCATTTTGTTCACCCCCTCTTCTGATATTGATCACAACTAAGGAAAATTCTATGTTAGATTGGATAGAAGTGACATAATTCTTTGTGGATTACAATGATGTTTATTGGTTTGCTTACAGTTGATTGTTGTTATCATTGAGAAGTGACCATATCTCCCCCCTTTCATTATATCATATTTTTTCTAATTACAAACCCATCATGTATCCCTGAACATTTTTTCCACCCCCCTACTCATTGATTAACATTAGAACAATTAGTATGGATTGGATTGCATGAGCCTGATACATTATGAGCCAAATCTATCTTGTATTTTTAAGGAGTTGTCATGCATGGTTATTTAAAAGACTATTTGCTAATTTTTAACATATGCAGGATGGGTTTTTTCAGTCAGGGAAGCCATGGCCGAGGAAACAGAGGTAGAGGTAACTGGAACCGAGGCCCAATGAGGCCTAGGTTCTCAATACATTTTGATGTTGATTCTGAAGAGCTTGGACAATTGTTCCATGCTGGGTTCTTTAATTGGATTGGACATGGAATAGTCCAAACGAGGTTTGAAAGGCCTCCCTTCCAAGCCCCTCAAACCCCCAGTATACCTGTTCCACCTCATGTCTCTTTACAGCCTGAAGTCCCAGAAAATGATGGGTGGCAGGAGATTGTTCACCCGACAGTCTCCCAACACCGTGGCTGGCCAAACTTAACTTTTCCTACTCCCCCACCTTTGAACCCCATTTCCAAATATGCCTCTAACCACTCACCAGTGCAATCCTCCCATGCCAGCAAGAGATTGAATACTGAAGACCACCATGCATTTGAAAAAGGAAAAGATGTTACTGAGCCTTCCTCACCCTCCGATGACTTTGACAAATCCATGTATTCACATATGTATTTGAGGGATTATTGTTCCCAGGTGATCAGTGAGATAAATCCTAAAGGCTCTACCTAGCTCAAGGCAATTTTAGGGAAATCAGGAGGTGACAGCAGCAACCAAGGAAGGGTTGCTTCACAGACCGGAAAATATGGTTTTTAAATTTTATGTTATTTATTTTTTTATGACAGTGGACTCCATGGATTTTGGACAACATGTTTTATTTTGGATATATGAGTATTAGTTTGAAATATTTTCAAGTTTATGAGCTAAAATTGTCAAAGGAAAAATACGTTTTGAAGGGAGGCACAAGGGGTGTGTTTGCTTAAACAATGGATTATGTAATGATGTGATGATTTTTATCACTAAAGGAGTCACAAGGGGGTCCCACCTATTAGTTATTATTTAATTATGACCCTATTATGATTATTACTTTTCCCCCCTTCCTTAACTAAAATTAGTTAAAGTTTTATGTTATCTTAACTAATAAGTTAGTTCAACTACTATAACCAATTCTAAATTGTTAAATGCTGAACTAAGGGGAGGAACAAGAGGAGGATAGAAGCACAAAGCATGCTAAGGTTTTCTCTTTGAGTTTATGTTGAGATAGTTCAGTTTTCATTCATTCATATATTCATCACAACCTAATTCTCTTTTTTGATAGCAGGGTCTTATTGTAGACAACAATATTTAAGGTTGAATCAAATCATTCAGACACTTGTTCTTCAGAGGTGTTGATCTATCTTTGATAGTTTGTGTATACTTGTCTATTTATGAATTAATTTTCATGACTGATAAAGGCTATTGTGCAGAGTTGAGTGGGCAACAATCTATGGCAAGATGATCCAACTTTTAGAGTTTAGTTTTGGTTTTCTATCAGAGGTCCTTTTATATGTTCCATAGGGGATTTCTAAGTTTGACTTTGGTCCAAGATTTATGTGTGAAGTTTTGTAAAGACAATGACTCTTTTTTGAATTGGAATGAAATAAATGATTGATTTATGTCTCATATATCTTGAGTATCATCTTGGTGTCTTTACTTATTTTCTCACATTTATTTAAGCAACTGATATGTTCAGAAAAATACATAAAAAGTGAATTTCCAGCAAGCTTTTGTTGATAAAAAACTAGCCTAAGCACTTGTAATTAATACTTGTGAGTTAGGATATACATTTTTGTTGGCTATAAACATAGGATGATATTCCCATCTACTTTAGCCAAGTAAAGTCTGAAAATGCTTGAGTAAGATCAATTCATATATTTTCCTCAACAATGGGCATCTATTTTTTTGTGACATGGAGGTGGGGAGGGTGGCCATTATTTTATGACTACTTTAGCACGTGTGTGGTGCCAGATGCCACAGATCATACTGCGGTACCCGTATGGTGGGATGGACTATTGTTAGGACCCAAATATGGTGTTGCCTCCTGGGGAGGTTTGGGACAAGAGAGGTATGCTAATGTACTTTCTGTTTTGTGATTTTGATAGTATAGAATATATTTATATATGGAAGAATGTTGATTCTATCATTAGTTTGTGTTTTTGTAGATGTGGGGTCATGAGGTTGAGAGACAACGATGGTGGAAGAGATGACTCGCTAGGGGCCAATGACACTGCCACAGGTGGGAGAGAGACGTCGGAGGGATGAGGCTGGGGCGATGCCAACAAATGATGCAAGAGCTGACAAGAGGCATATATTTGATGACCCCAGTGCAGGGCCATCGCATGATCCTCTAGTAGAGGCCGACGGGGTGCTTGAGGATTTCTACCGTTGGTTGGAGGTGGTGCTATAGGGGGTGCTCGAGGGCATGTGGACTCAGATCCAGGACAAGGGAGTCTTGGAGCAGTGCGTAGGCCTTCTGACAGAGTTGTCGACCCCGATCTGCAGAGCAACTGTAGCGGGGGAAGCTATGATTGGGCGACTACCCTGCGAACCTGGAGGACCCCTAACTAGTGGGGCACCTCCTCCAGATAGAGGACCTGGTGGTGGCACTCTAGAGGCACCATGAGTTATCTATTGTATATTTTTGTATTTTATATAGGCCTGTGTGCCCATGGGATAGGGTAGTGTGATACCTTTTTGTGCTCATAGGGGTGAGGGGGGTTCACTTGCCTACAGGATACGTACAATTTGTACCATTTTTTAAACATTGATGATACATGGATCACTATATATATATGTATGTAAATATTTTATGATCTCTATAATGTTCACATGTGATGATATTGTTGCGATACTTTTTATGATGCCTAAGCTATATGCTGTGACATATTTTTGATGTTTTATGTATGTGTGATGATGTCTTGATGTGATATATGCCAATCTAACACTAGGTTAGCCATGCTATCTGCTATTTGATTGAATTTTCATGGGATATGTGTAAATGTAATTGAATCAAAATGTCGAGATAAGAGTCTAACTTGCAAGTATTTGTAGAAGAGGCAAGGATTGCAGACACGGTACACATTGTTGAGTTGCAGGATGATAAGATGGGAATCTAATAAGATGCTAAGGTGGAAAATATGGTGGTGTCTAGCCTCGGCAAGGAGGCCAATGAAGACTGTGTATTCTTCTTGGTTATTGGTTGTTGAGCCCAAACATATGTCGCTGGAGTGGAGTAGTTCATGTGAGGGGGTATAGAGGGTCCAAGTAGCCGAAGCGAGATTATGTGTCCATCGACTAGCTCCGTCAGCGTAACCGATGTGGTAGGCCGATGGAGGAAACATCTATCAATAACATAAATGGTAGATCATAAATAAGGCATGGAGGCAAAAATGAAGATTAAAAACTCTACAAAAATGTGTACAAAAAGAGAAAAATCCTAGTGTAGAATGACTATGCTCAAGCATACAATTTATTTAAGTTCAACCCATTGATGGGTTCTTTGAGAGGGTAGCCTTCTAAAGAGGCCAGTATGTATGTGCCTTTAGTGAGGTAGTGTTGGATGATGTAGGGTCCATGCCATAATGACTCAAATTTTCCATGGCCGAGGGTATCGTGAGCGATATCGTAGGCAAGGACGAGGTCTCCTTCGTTAAATGAGCGAAGGTTGACATGACGGTCAAAGGTGGCCTTCGACCATTTTTTAGCTGCCTCATTGTTCTATAATGAAGATCAACATTATTCATCTAGAGACTCTAAGTTCAGCAAGTGCTGGTCCATTGGAGCAGTGTTAGGTAATAGCTCGATAGTGCACAATGTGGGAATTTCGAACTCGGTGGGGAGAGTAGCTTCGACCCCATGGACAAGATGAAATGGTGTAAAACCAATGGTAGTTTTAACTACCGTGCGATAATCCCATAGTGCGGAAAACACCATATAATGCCAATTGGTCTTATGTTTATTAACCGTGTGCTGCAACATGGTTTTGAGGACCTTGTTGACCACATCTACCTATCTGTTGAACTGAGGGTAGTATGGGGAGGCGAACTCATGGGAGAAGCCTAAATTTGAGGAAAGTGAAATGAAGATCTCATTGTCAAAGTGTTTTCCATGATCAAATACTAGTTGTAGTGGTACTCCGAAGCGAGAAATGACGTGATTAAAGAAAAAACGTGTCGCATCGCAATGTCAACGATGTTGTTGAAGGTAAGCATGTATTTGACTCATTTGGTAAAGTAATTGACTGCGACGATGATGTACTTGTGCCCATTTCTAGATGGAGGGTTGCAACTCATGAGTTCCATGACCAATTTGCAAAAGGGGACGACAGTGATGACTGGGTGTAGAAGAGCATGGGGTTCTCGTGCTTTATTTGCATAAAGCTGACATTTGTCACATCGCTTCACAGTGTGGATACAATCATGAAATAATTTGGGCCAGAAGTAGCCTGCTCGAATGATTTTCTGGGCGGTGGACATCCCTGAGAGGTGGCCACCGCAGGCGTCGCTATGGAAATCATTCAAGACTCTGTTTTCTTCATTGATGGTTAAACATCGATGAAGTATGGTGTCGACCCCACGTCGATACAAAATCTCACCAATGAGGAGGTAGTGAGGGGCTTGATGGTGAATGCGTCGACGATCATCTCGAGAGAGGTGAGGCCCAAACTTCTGGGTCCTAAGGTAGATGAGAAGGTCGCCATACCAAGGGTCATCTGAGGGGATGTAGAAGAGGTGTTCATCGAGAAAATCTGTATTGACGGGTGAACTTGTAGTATCTGAGGGGAATGCCATGATGAGTTCGACGAGAACGAGTGCTTTCTTGATTTTGGGAGTTGTAAACTCTAGGTCGTATTCTTGAAGGATGACGATCCATCGGGAAAATTTTCCATTAATTTGCCATCGACTAAGAAAATATTGCATGGGGTTGGAATCTTCCATGACTTTGGTAGTGTGAAGCAAGATATAATGATGTAGTTTTTGGACTGTGAGGACAACTGCGAGGGAAAGTTTCTCTTCATGATTGTACTTCAGGGGTGGCCCTGAAAGGTTTTTACTGATGTAGTAAATGACATCCTCATGTCCATCATCCCCTAGTTGGACAAGAAATCCTGCTACTGATACGTCTAAGGCTGATAAGTAGAGGATATAATCATGATAATAGTCGGGTGGAATAATTAAAGGGGCATTGGAGAGCGCTGATTTTAAATAATCAAAAGCAGTTTGGTCTTGTTCATCGCATCAAAATGGGATATCGTGACATAGTAGGCGAAGGAAACTGTGTGCACGAGTGGCGTAATATGGGACAAAGCGTTGTAAAAAGTTGGCTTTGCCTTGTAGGCTCTACAGTTGGAATAAATTATGTGGTGGCGGAATTTCTGTGATAGCTTGGACCTTGAGGGGGTCCACAATGATGTTGTGCTGGGAGACAATAAAACCAAGGAGGCGTCCAGGGGTGACGCAAAATACGCACTTGAGGGGGTTCAAGCAGATATTATACTTTCGACATCATTGAAAGATGACCCATAACTCATCTAGATGTTGAGTTCATGTCTTGGATTGAGCAGTGAGGTCGTCCAAGTAAGTGAGGATGATGCGAGTGAGATCATGGAAAATGTCAGTAATGGCTCGTTGGAATGTCGCACCTGTGTTTTTGAGTCCGAAAGGCAGGACACAATAAGCAAAAGTACCCCATGGGGTAGTGAATGCGGCCTTATACTGATATGATGGATGAATATAGATTTGATTGTAGCTAGAGAAACCATCCATGAAGGACAAGGCCTCATGGCTGGCATAGTCATCGATAATTTGGTCGATGAAAGGCGTTGGGAATTTATCTTTGGGACAAGTGTTATTGAGATCGTGAAAGTCGATACAAAAAAAAATAGTGCCCTATTTTTTGTTGACAAGGATGGGGTTGGAGACCCATGACGTGTATGCGATGGGGTATATGAACCCTGCAACGTGTAGTTTGTCGATTTCAACTTTGATAGTTGCTGTTTTGGATGGATGTATGATCTGGATTATTTTCAGCACGAAATGAGAGCGGAGATATAATACAAAAATGCACAGAGATATCACAGATATTCAATAATATAACATAAATGTATCAGAGATGCAACCATAAAAACAGAGAGATAGTAATACACAATTTCTATTAACGAAATAAATGTACAGAGACTGTAAAAATACAGAGTGAAAGACTCGCTAGAATGGTGGCAACTTATCTCTGAGAAGAGATGTGACGGCTACTCGCACTCGCAAGAATATGATTACAATGAGGCTTTGAAGGCCTTTTTACAATAAACATGAATGCCAAAGACCCTAGACATCCAAAAACCTAACCCTAGGAGATGAAGTGCCAAAATTCATGTGGGCCTCGTTTGGGTAAGTTAGTACATCAACTTCCCGGGGTCATAACTTTTGCATACGATCTCCGTTTTAGGCGTGTATGATAGCCCGTTGGAAAGGTATCCTCAAGGAGATTCATTTTTGGGGCTCAATTATTCGTTCGACTATCCTTGAGAAGCTTGATCCAAAAAATCCTTCATTTGGGCCCTCAAAATGGCCCCAGAAGTTAAAACTGCTAAAAATAGTAAATTGCCAAAATTGCCAGAAAACTATTTTGAGCCAGTTGGAAAAGGTGGGTGGCCACCGATATCCACCTAGATCAATGTAGTGGGAGTTGATTTTGTTGTACAGGGGTGACATATGGCCATGTTTCGATGCAATGTTCGACGATAGAAGGCTTGAGGTCGAGCATATCCATATATGACCAGGCAAAAATATCTCGGTATTCCTGAAAGAGAGCGTTGTAAGCTGTGAGTTCTTCAGGGGAGCATGCGACGCCAATGGTGATTGTTCTATGATTCCAGTTTTGATGGAAATATCAATTTTGACAGTGGGGGAAATGTTGGCCATGTTGCCTTCTTTAAAAGCATTGGGGGCAAGGATAGGGTTGTTGAACTAGTCTATATGCCCTGAGGGGATAAAATCCTTTGTTTCAATTGTACATATGGATTTTTGGCTAGGAGGGTCAAAGGCTTCCTATGAGAGAAAAAGTGCTCTGTGATGGAGCGCGTTCCATGGGAAATCGAGGGTTTTTAGTTCTTCTAGGATATCTTCGCTGTAGTGGAAAATGCAAGAATATAGGGGATCCGAGAAAGTAACGTTAGTGACTGTCACCGTATGGTTGTCTTCAGGTGGTGAAGACGTCAAGGGGGTATTGAAAATATGGTGCGATGGCGTGCTTGACATAAACCAAATGTCCAGATACCGTGTGTTAAAAAATGTGGTCGGGGGTAAGATTTCATGGGTGAAATGAACTGGAGAATTGGGGGGATTTGGGGGAAAATCCTCAGATAGACTATCCATGAACCATGGAGGGGTGGGAAGTGACTTAGGTTTAGGGGAGGTGATGTGGACAATATCTGGAGATGGAATGGGGGGAATCACTTGCATCACGAGAACTGAGTTGGTTGGAGGATTGTGAATAAGGGCCATTTGACGACGCCTATATTCAATGATTGTAGGATACTGGTATGTGAAATGATCAAGTGATTCGCAAAGAGAGCAAGGGCACCTCATCTGTTCGTTGACTAAGGTCATGACATAATGGATGTCATTTACGTGAGTACTCAAGGACATGGGTGGAGGGGGGTCTTGATGAAAGATTTGGCATAGTGCCATTAACGTCTGTCGAAACTAAGGTAGTGTGGGGAAATGGTGAGTGTAGTGGACATACTCTGAACATATGGCACATGTGAATCAGGTTCGTAACCCTTTACTACCTTTAGTAGGGGACGTAGTGGAAGTACTGGGTTTGCTTGGTGAAGCAATGAGCAGTGTGGTCGCTCGAGGGAGTTGGATCAGATTGCATAACTTGGGGAGAGAGGGACATCTATTTGTGGGGTGTCCTTATCTCTCACATAGTGCGCAAGGAGGTTGAACTCAGGGAGGTAGTGGAGAGGTAGGCTCTTTCTTCTTCCATCTTCCCCCAACCATAGCGGTGTTGCTAGCAAGTGGGGTTGAGGGTGGTGTCGTCGGAGTTAGGACTAGAATCTGCATCGAGATTACCTATATTTGGGGAGGGAGGGATGGTTGAGGAACCATCACGGGTGGGTGGAGATACCATACTGGAATGGCCAACACCATGTTGGGAAGGGTAAGCATTGCAGATACCTGGAAAGCTTGTATTCCTGGTGGGGGGTAGAAGAAGGGAATTTGAGTAATGGCTTGGGGGATTGTCTCCCAAACCGGGATTTGACCCTGGGGGAGAGTGAAATCGGGGATAAGTGGTGTCGTAGTGCTCTCAGGGGATCCCTGAGGTGGGATTTCTGCGACTAGTGGGACATCAGGGAGTGGAGAAGCCTCGGTGAGAGGAATGGTATCTCCATTTTTAGTTGCATTGGAAGAGATGACACACACTTGTGCTGAGGGATGTATGAGCGATGGTGCTCCATGGTATGCTCCTAGTAAGGATGGATCTTTGAAAATTCTGGGACCCATTGTTATCCATAATTTTGGTCGTCATGATGATGTATTGATGATGGTGTATTCAGGCTCCTCATTAGAACTTTCTCCTGAGAAAAGTTACATGTATCTCTTTCCAGAAATCACAGTTTTGAGGAAGGTTCACAGGCTGCCAATACATTTGCCTGCGAGAATGCATGATTCTCGCAGGCTACTTCAAGCCATGGTGTGAGAAGTTCGCACTGTGCCTAACTGTTAGGGTGCAACCTCTTTCTAAAGAGGGGAAAAATATAAATTCTCGAACTTTCTAAAAGGGAATCTTCTAGAAGGATGAGATGGCATTCAAATGGTTATCTAAGTACTGGATTTACAGATATTTTGGGATCATTCCTATCTAGGTAACTAATTCATTCTCTCCTATAAAATAAGAGGATTCTCATGGAAAAGGTTAGAATCAAACTAGCAAGAGATTTATTGGAGAATTAGTGAAGGACTGTGTGAAGGACTGATGCTATAGTAACCAAGAACTCCAACAAGGTTATCAAAAGTGGTTGATCTTCTTCATACAAAAGGAGCAAGTGTGTGTGTCGGAGCCAAGGGCCATTGAAAGGAGGTTTTCAAACATCAAGGCTCAGGTTGTAAACTTTGCTTTCAATCAATATAATACAATAATATGTCTCTTTCCCATAAAGACAATGTCACTTTATTGTATAACTCCTTGATCATATACTTAGATTGATTATTGAATATGTTGAGTTGTCTTCACTTCGATTGGTTTGTATTGTTGTGATCTTGACAGTACAAGAGCATTGGAGCGAAACTGGAACAACAAAGATCAAAGGAAGAGATCACAAGGTATGTCCATGATTCAAACCTCCTAGTTCACTCAATAGTCTAAATCTAGGGAAAGAGTATTATTTTGTCCTGCTTTGTTCTAGATCCAAGTAGATCTAGGGAGATCGGTTTGTGTCTGCACTTATGGATTAATAATGAAACACCCATATCCATGAGTGGATAGGCATCGACACTGGTTCAGACAAGAGGTAAGATGTTATCTATGTTGGAGGAATGGTTAGGTTCATAATGTGAAACTTGGTCGATGGTGATAATATTCCCGTTGTGGGGGAACATCATCATTCGAAACAAAGAAGAGGCCACTACCTTCATAGTGTACATTTAGCTACGTCCAAATAAGATGTAATCCAATGGGGCATCGATAACTTCAATGTCAATATAATGGTTTTTCCCTTGAGTTCAACAGGGACATTTTGAAAGATCCCTTTAGGAGAGGATGTTCATCCATCATAAGCTCTCAAAGTGATGGAGGATGGTATTATCTCAGGGGAGCCAAGTTTCTGCCATACCGTTTTGGACATGATGCATGTGGATGCACCTTCATCGATGATACATTGATGAACTGTGATGTTTCAAATTTTGACTGGTATCTGGAAAGATACCAAAGTGGGGATATGGGGTTCCCCACAATCTAGATCAAATGTGATGAGTCTAGTATCAGCAGGGTCGACTGGACCCAGGGCGGAAAGCAATGATTTTCGTTGAGTGGGACAGGTTTGAAGGACCTCCAAGATCGACATGGATGTAGGAGATTGTGCTAATTCATCGACCAAACTATAATTGTGTGGCACCCTAGCCTGAGGGTTGTTAACATTCCATCGTGATGGGATGCGAGGAATACAAAGGGTTGGTTTAGTGTTAGGGCATGGAATCATCAAAGGTTGTTCGAATGTAACTGGAGCTTCTTCCAAAGTGGTGGGAGTATATTCAGGGTGTGCACTGTATTGACGACTTGACGTTTGTAGACGAATTTCTTCTTCGCTAGTGAGGAGGATATTGCGATCCACCAGATTCCCAAGGTTTTGATATTGTCCCATCTATGGTGGGGCAGGATACATCTCCTTCTGGGTATTCATCACACCTTGTGTTGGAATAGGGTTCTGCAACACAGCCGGGGGTGGTTTTTGCAAATATTGTTGTGGGGCTTGCTGAGGGGCAGACGATGTTTGGGGACGTGGTATATTCACAAAATCTTTCATCCATTTGAAGTCGACAATTTGGGGGAAATGGGGAGTATAATGACCATGCTCACCGCAAAGAGAACAAGGGAAGTTTGTTCGGAGGTTGTTGTTGTTCCTCCCTTGGAGGTTTGTTGTTATTGCCCCCTTGGGGGTTCTGGTTTCCCCCAGCGGGTTGGTTCTGTTGGGGGTTGTTTCCCCCTGGTCCTGGGTTATTATTGGTTTGTTTTTTTCCTTTCTTTTTGGCATTATTCGACTGAGAGGCCGGATTTTCCGTATTCAGTTGTTCAAAATTCTGAAATTGTTGAATGGGAGAGGGATGAAAAAATTTAACCCCAAGGTGTGGTTTTCCTTATGGAGGAGCCATGGGCTGTGAAGGACTAGGAAATGGGAAATACGAGTTATTTTTTGGTAATGAATCGTAGGGTACATAGGAAGGCGTAGCGCTTTCACTAGTGCTCACGGTGTAAGATGAGGTAGAGGGGGTACCAGAACTAGGTTGAACAACCAGACACATCATGGGTGCCAACGAGGGTCCACTTATGGGTGGAGGAAGGTAAACAAGGTATGGTTGTTGATAAGGGAGAGGAGGATAATAAGAGGGTCCTCCATATATCAACGAATATTGAGGTGTACCATACATATTTGGTGGTTGGGCATACAGATTATGGTGTGTTGTGGTACCAATCAATCCATCCATCGAGTGAGACATCCCGGGTTTGTCTTGGTTGAATGGTATGGGTCTCGGATTATTCGATAGTACCGTATATAAGTATCCTAACTATGCATAAATGAGGTCATACTATTGGGATTTTCTGATGGCTTCCTCTTCACTTTGGGGGAAGGTGGAGGTCACATCTTTGGAAAGGAGAGGGATGAGTGATCTGAGAAAGCAATAGAGGCATTGTTGTTTGGTAGTTTTTTCTTTGCATAAACTACGTCACCGACGCCATTCGTGAATGTGGTCAGCGATATGTGTGGCTGACGTTTGTTTGAACTTAGAGAGAAGTTCAAGACCATTGTCATGATAGATCAGTAGTTGAAATAAGGTCAAAAATGTTTTGGCTAAGGATTCAAAAGTCACATGGGACCCTGATTTTTCATCCACATACCATTTGGTGGATGGACCTGTGAGTGTGCACTAAAATAACCTTAATCAGACATAGTTGTCCATGATGCTGTTTGAATAGAACCATAAGTGGAAGGTATTGATATTGTTGGTAGGATCTTCTCTTGCCTTTCCTTAAAACTTGGGAATGTCTAAAGGTAGTTTGGTGGGCATTGCAGGCCATGTGGGGTTGTGCAATATAACATCATTTGTGAGCTTAATCAGATCCGATATGTTGAGGGAGGCCAAATATGGCATGTGGAGTGGCGGTGAAGGATTAGTTCCAACCATGGTGTGAGAGGTTTGTGTACCTGACCCTTGAGGGGGGTTAGGTGGGGTTGGACTTCCCCCTTGGGAAGAAGTGTACCCTCTACCTCTTTGTGAAGGAGAGTTAGTGGATGGATGACCTTGGAAAGTGGATCCAAGTAAAGTGGAACCAAGAAAATCTGATCCCAATATAGTAGCACTCACAGGGGTGTGAGAGGGTTCGACTGGTGAGTTGGTGAAACTAGGAAATCATCCTAGGATAGGAGGGAGATTTTGTAAGCGTATGGAACGACGGGGATTCTGTGGGTCCCCTATGATGTTCAACTAGAAAAGTGGAATGTGTGTAAAATGGTGATGAGAGAAGAAAATGAACAAGAGACTTTGTATAATATGGACCTTCACAATATATCTCATAATTGCATGTAATCAAGAGAGCATCATACATAAATCAATTTGAAAAGAAGCATACATGTGGGTAGATTTATTTTGTCCACATAGGAAAACAAAGAAAACAAATGCTCATGTCCTAAAAAGATGTAACATCCTTCCTCTCAAATAGCACTGGACCTTCCAATAGTACTAAACAGTGGGGTCTGAAGCCACCGGAAGAGGAACTAGTGAAGGATGAAATAATCAGTTATAATGAGGGGTAGAGGGTGCATATCCCAAAAGAGTTGGCTATATTTCCCAATATCCACACAAAATCCGATCAAGGTGCAATTGCAACCCACAATTGCCACCTGGGTGTATGTCCTAAAATTTGGTCACTATGTACCTCGGTCAAAGTGTGACATTTAGATTTTCGACCTCATAAATGGGTCATAGGATGGATCCCATCCAAGAGGTGGGTGCCTAAAGGGGGGACGCACAGAACAACCGGACCTCGGCCTTCGATCCTTCATGGGTATCTCCCTGCCTTATGGTATTAGGAACACTTAACTTGGAGGATTTTAAATTTCCCTATTTGTCAACTTCTAATGTTTGAAGATGTGAGAACCAGATAATGGGGAGTTATTTGGATGCCTATCCCCGAGATCCTACCTATACTAAAAAAATTCTTTTGGCACCTCCTATGGAGGGAAAATTAGTTATTTTTAAGATTTTTTTTTAGATGTGGTTGTTTGAGAGATTGGGGGTGTGAACCAATCTCGTTTGAATTAAGTGGGAGTGGATAATTCCTTTAATAAATAGTGGGATGCTACAGAATCCTTTTGGAGGAAACCTAATTCAACCTCCACTATTCAAGATGAAATTATGTGAGTGAGTAGTGACTTTGTGTGTGAGAAAGTGATAAAATGTGCCAAATTTTTAATAAGTTAGGTGTCACCTTGCAACATGTGGACTTCGTGTGGTCCTTTACAAGTCTTGATTACCTATCTTACTAGATGCCATTGGTACAACCTTGCGGAATTTTAAAGTCCCCAAAGAACTAGCATGTGGACATATGGGTCCTTACTAATCCTTTAAACTCCCTAATGTGATTTAATCTAAGAAAGCTTCAAAATACTAGCCTAGATTGCAAGCATGTGGGCATGTATGGGCCCGTTACAATAATCTTTAAACTCCCCTAGTGATGTAAACTAAGAAATTAGCTTAAAAAAATATCCTAGTCTTTGCAACATGTGGGCATGTATGGGCCCTTACAAATTTAAGATTTTTTGAAAAAATAAACTAAGAGGAGCCCTAGGGGGGCTTTGTCCTCTCCTAAATATTTTATTTTTAAGGGAGATGAAATCGTCCCTCAATCGTTTTTCTGATTCTCAAGATCTCTCTATGGTGTGAGAGAAGAGCATACTTAATGATTGAAGTTTGATTTCTGGTCCCAATGCAAGTGTTTATATATGTGATGGAAAATGATCTTAACTTAACTTTTACAATCAAAACAAGCCATCCATGTGGAAAAATGAAATCAAAAGAGGATAAATATGGTTCTTTTTAACCCCCTAAGTGCCTATGTTTTGACTAAACCTTCATGTGGAGAGGGGATCTAAGTGTGGTGCATTTACAAATTGCATATAATCAATATTTAGAAGGCTAGGGGCCTTCAAACATCACAAAAAACTCTTACAATGTTGGATTTTTGGACATATGCGCCGGTCCCAGTTTATACAGAGGCGCATGTGGCGCCAATGTGCAGAGAAACAAGGACTTGTCGGCACACTATGCGCAGAATGTGCTAGGAAACACGGTGTTGTTGGTGCACAATTCTCGGAAGACACGCCTGTGGGATGGAAAACCCGCGCACGTTCTGATACACATCTGGGAAGAAAATGTTAAATGAAATTCTCCTCTTCCAGCTTTGAATTCAACTCTTTGTAGGTAGGACTGGGTCGATTATGATCCCTACAAGGTAAATAGATAAAAAATAAGTTCTCAAACAACCCAAATAGGGAGGAAATTGATAACTTATCCCCAATATGGTCGCCAATCTATTGTATCCTTTTCGCCAATTGAATGAGAAAAAGAGGGACACTTGCAAGTCCAGTTGGGTCTGTTGAACATGAAAGAATTTAGTGTATGAATCAAATGACTCAATCACATGAAATAAACAAACAACTAAGCTAATAAAAACTAAAGAAACAAAACTAAAGTGCATAAGGAAATTAGAGCCAAAATCAATCAAACAATTGACCAATATTCATGCCACCAATGGAGAAATTATATTAGTGGGAAAACAACAAAGAGAAAGGGAGACTTATGGATCCCCTCTTCCTCCAAGGGAGGTCTCTTGAATCTCCTATGTGAGAGATGTTCTTACAAATGGAAAACTAGAAAGTAAATGGTAAAGAAATCCAAGCTTATTCCCTCAAGAGGTGAGGTAAATAGCTTAATGAAATGATGCTAGTATGCTCCAAGAAGAACATAGGTTCCTTGTAGGAGAATAAAGGCAGCATAACAATAAAATGAGATTCTTGAATTTATAGTGCACCCATGGCCTCTTTTTATAGCAAATCTTTGAGGCATTATCCAACCGGTCTTTAGTGTGAACAAGGGGCCCTTTAGGGCACCCTTAGGTCTTTGACTAGCCCCCCACTCGGATTCAACTCGGATTTGAGGGTCAAATCAACTTGGGAGCTGAACCAGAAGTGGGTGAGGGGACGAAAAGAACCATAAATGCATCGTTCAAAGGAGTGCACGACTTTTTTCGTACACAGTCACGCATTGGGCACATGTGCAATCTTTTGTCTTTTTTGTCCTGCGCACGTGTGCACGCTTCTTGTACTATTTCTACACATGTCAATTTTATAACTAGTTGTTTAGGTTGTGCCCTTTGGAAATGCATTTTTTGGGCCATGAATGAACTAATAGGTGTTTGGAGATGCTGAATTTTAGTGATAACACAATGCATGCAAATAATTCATGCATCTTTATTAATTAAAAGTAAGATCAGAAGTCAAAATAAGTCCATAAGTGGGCTTGAAGTGGCATGCCTAACCTGTGGGTGGCTAGGTACTTTACATGGATTAATAGCGGTGACGATGGTTGTCTTGCACAATAGAATGTAATGAGGAAGACATTGGAGAACATGAAATATTACCAAGGCTAGTTTCTCGACGTGAGAGTACTTAATCTCGGGACCCAACAAATCATGAATCAAGTAGTAGATGACGTGCTCTTGGATCTCATCATCTTCCTGGACCAAGACCATGCCAATTGAGGATTCTACTACTGACAAATATAACAAAAAAAATCGATTAAAATAAGGGGGACTCAACTAAGGAGTTGAAACCAAAGATTTATTTATTGCGTCGAAATAATTTTTTTCTGCTTCATCCCAACTGAATGGAACCCCCTTTTTCAAAAGGTGCATGAATACTTTCATGATATTGACATAGTTAGGTACAAACCGTCGAAGGAAATTCTCCTTTTCTTGTAGGCTTTGAAGTTGTTGTATTGTACGCGGGGGAGGAAACTAAGTAATTGCCTCAACCTCTAAGGGGTCAAACATGATCCCTTTTGTTGAAATGATGAATCCAAAAAGGCATCCAAAAGTCACGCAAAATATGCACTTATGCGGATTCAATCATAGTCTATAGTAACGACACCTTTCGAAAACAAGGCAGAGGTGTAACATATGTTGATCTCTTTTACGCGAATGAGCCGCAATGTCAACCAAATAGGCCTCCACTATGTGCTTCAAATCATGGAAAGAAAACATCATGGCCTGCTAAAATGTGGCACCAACATTTTTAAGGCCAAAAGGCATCTTCTTATAAGTGAAATTTCCCCAAGGACAGATGAAAGATGTCTTGTGTTGCTCTTCTGGTAAGATCTCAATCTGGTTATAACCTGAAAAACCATCCATAAATGAAAATATTTCACTTCCCATGCACTCGTCTAAAATTTGATCGATAAATGGAATTGGGAAGTTGTCTTTTGGACAAGATTTATTCAATTCCCGAAAATCCATACATACACTAATCGTGCCTTGCTTCTTATGAACCAGAACTAGGTTGGAAACCCATTCTGTCAAAGGGACTAGGTAGATGAAGCCGACTTTGAGAAACTTCTCTACCTTGACTTTGATCACTGTTTCCTTCCGAGGATTAACTGGTTGCAACTTTTGTCAAAATGGTTTGACATTCTCATAAGTTCAAATCTTGTGTTGAATTACATGAGGATCTATGCTAGACATCTCCTCTTACAACCAAGAAAACACATATTGAAACTCTTTAAAGAACATCGTATACTGAAAAATATTGTCTTGAGAGAACTCCACTGCAATGAAGACATTTTCAACGATGCCAGGGTTCTTAGAAATGTTAATCATGACAGTTTCAAATATATTCTCCATGTTCCCCTCAACATAGACACCATTCCTGGCCAAGGGGTTTACCTTTCGATCAAAACTTTTACTCACAACTGACTTAAATTATCCATTTTCCACATGACCAGTCTCGAGGAGGAAATACAATCTATGATGCATATCCTCCCATGACATTTAAACTCTAGTCATTTCCTCAATGATAACTTCATCTGAGGGAAAGACAATGTCAAGACAGTCTTGTGAATTTGAAGAATTTTGAGCCCAAATAGGATCTGTAAAAATATCTTTATCCTTCGTCAATGAAGGAGTTTGATTTGGGTCTACAATGGCCTACTAAATATCTTGGTAAGTGACCTCAACTTTTGACAAAGGTATGACCATCCTAGTAGAAACATGGTCTTTACTCACATCACACGGTGAGGGTAGCATCCACGGATCATAGAAATATGATGTTCTAAATGAAGCGACTCGTAAAGTGAAAGATGATGGAATCGACTTTTAATATCCAACCAAGGTGGCACGAAGATACGAAATCAGTGTAGAAAAATCAAAATATCCCATAAGAGAAGGATAGATCCCACAACCAATACTCTTAGTTACTCTATGAGAGTTTCCAATCCACAGAAATATGGATCCAAGATTATCCATGACCTCAGAAAGGTTGGAATCCACTTGGTCAATGGTTACTATTCTTCCCTCATGGGGAAAGAATATAACACAGAACACTGACGAGACGACAACTGTCATGGCGTAAGACCAACTCCTCCTGAGTAACAAATTATAGTTGAGCAAGACATCAACTACTTCAACCTATACACAGATGGATTTTCCTCCTAACCTTACAATACAAGAAGAAATAAGACTATGGAGTCGGAACGATTGTCCATCGAAATCTGTCAAGAGAGTCGGGGAAGGGGTAAGCTGTGGAGAACTACTAAATTTCCTACAAGACAAGAAAATTATGCACGTAAAATCCCCTTCATCAATGATGGTCCTCTTGATCATCTAATTATTAGAAATGACGTTAATTTGGAAGGCCACATGATAGGGAAGATGAGTCTTGACATCAGTGGCATCGAACTTCATCACAATTTGACTAGCAGAATCAATGATGCCTATTGTGGGAAACAACACAGCGCGCTGCATGGGAAACTTTGGAGTACTTCCAAAGAACACATTACACATGGTGTTTGAGAAAAGTCTTCAATGATAGAGTAGTTGGGGGTGGATCTCACATTAGGGTTTTGCATTTTCTGTTTATATACACCCTTAGGTATGCACATCACTATCTCTTTCTCATGTTTATCTATGTGTAGAGGTGCCTAATCCTCTAAAGCCGTTTTTCCTTTGTCTGTCGACTCTAGGTCATTAAATCATGATTTCTAGTCATCAAGTTGATGGTCAATAGATTCTTCTGACTAAGCATTCTCATGACTCCTTCATATCCATCTATCTTAGGTGCATTTTAAGTGCCTCATTGCTGGTTGAGGTTGGAAGAACCACCCTGCTGTTAGGACCTCATATTGTACCTTTTTGCCCATACCTTTTGCCATTATTATACCCTGGATCACCTGTATTTAGACTTATACTATCATTCCATCTGATCATTCCAAGGTATATAACATCCTTTCTCATTACTACACGTTTAATCTGTTTTGCATGATATTTTACATCACTCTCGTACTTAACTATTGATTAGAAATGCACAAGTGTCCAAAACTGAGGATTTGTATTCAAGGCCTATTGCTGAAACACAGAATCGATGCTGAAACACGGGGCTGCTACATAGTCCGAGCTCGCAGATGCTGAAACACGGAGCTGCTACACAGTCCAAGGTCGCAGATGCTGAGACACGGAGCTGCTACACAGTCCGAGGTCGTAAGATGCTGAAACACGAGCTATCACACAGTCCAGAGTTGCAGATGCTGAAACACAGAAGAAACTGACAGAACCGACGATGTTGAAACACAAGGAAGCCGCCACAGTCAGCAGTCAACAGTCAGAGCGCAATTCACGAGGCCG